>JANHFR010001996.1:0-10405 GCA_032468015.1 Mimophis mahfalensis | reverse complement strand
AAAAAAAAAGGTTGTGAAATTGAGTGTGATTCATTTAACAACCAACTTGCTTAGCAACAGAAATTCTGGTCTCAATTGCCATTTTAAGTCAAGGATTACCTGTATTATTAAATATTTTGGGAGTATTAGTTTAATTACCTAATGTAATTTAAATTTAAAAATTAAATGTCATTTAGGTTTGAAATACAGCCCTCAATATTCCACTCAAATACCAGGAGTAGCCCTTGTCCCTCCCCCAAAGGTTCACACCTCTGGTTTAGTCCAAACCCTTTCTCAACACGTTATTAGGCCCTTAAAAGAAAACATCAGCAATTATGGGCTTTTTTCATTATGAAAAAGTTTCCAAACCATTGTAAGAGTTTCCAAAGACTGGTGTGTGCATGGCTACTACAGAACATGATTTCCAAACTGAACACAAAGCTAACCTTTATATATTGTCATATCCATCCAGCCAAAGCCTTCTTGTTGAAAACCGTTCATATCCTCTGTGAAAGGATACCCAGCTTGCTGAGCTGCATCCAGGAATGCACAATGAAGAGGGTTTTTTGTTTTTCCCCTTGACACATGAAGTGGGCCGTCCCCTCCTCGATAAAGATCAGCCCCCAACTCATGAGTTTGTGCTTTCTTAAAATACGGCAAACAGAATTCATAGTTCCATCCAACAGCCCCTTCTTTACTCCACCTGTTATAATCTTCTGCATGGCCCCGAATGTACACCATGGCATTGAGAGATGAGGAACCACCCCAGACTCGTCCTCTCGGCCAATACAGGATCCGGTTATCCATGTTTTTTTGAGGTGTTGTATGGTAGTACCAGTTATATTTCTCATCACAGAGATTGTAAGTTAAAGCAGCAGGCATATGAATCTTCCACAATAATTGTTTGCTACCTAAAACAGTATCTTTTGGGCCTGCTTCAAGTAGCTTGACAGTGTTGTGAGGATCTTCAGTCAATCGGTTGGCTAAAACACATCCTGCAGACCCAGCTCCAACTATTATATAATTGAAAGAGTCCATGTTTTTAGAATTAACTGGAGCAGATGCTTGTGAAGATCTCATCTTTTGTCCATTGAAAGCTTTTGAACTCTTCAGTATACATCTTTTGAATAATTCTTTGTGGGTTTGACAAATAAAGCCATGCTTCTGAGCACCTTTGATTAAGAAAGACATTGTTTCTTATGTTATTTCAGATGTAGTCAATATGTGTCCAAATATTCTGACCTAAAAAGGAAAAACATGATCTTAATAAAATAAAATGTTACACAGAAAGAATATATAGTAATGTATGATATAAACTGTTATCTAAGTCTATCATTTAAAATGGCTTAAATCATACTGTTAAGCACAAAAATTGAAATATTGGGAAAGGCAGGATAAAAGACATAAAATTTGAATTTCTTTTAATGATTGCTAGATTAGTGCCCATTACTTTGAAACTTTTCCCCGCTTTATGGATTATTAAACAAAATACTTTGTAGTTTCTCACTCACATTTCATCCAATTGTGACAAAACTCATCTGTTACTTTCCATTTCTCAAAAGCAAAACCACTTTCAACATTATTTCGTATCTACTATCTGCATTTCTCTTTTTTATAGACTTTTTGGAGAACTGTGAGGTATCAGGGGAATGGAAATGTCAAGGTAGGTTGGTATGAGTTCTTTCAAAAAGACAAAATTAAGTTTGACTTACGTATTTTGGTTTTTCCCCCATCCATTTTCAAATCATCCCACTTTCTTCTCCTAAACCCCCCTCCTTTTGGGGGGCACTGATCCTCCTGGTATGTATTCAGAAGCATGCATTAAATCCAATTAAATCCAATATGGATTCAAACATCCATATGAAGACCCATGGAGAAAGGTCACTCCACACAATGATGCTTGTCCTCAGGCCATGCAAAGCAGTAGGTTTTGTGTAGGTTTCCTCCTTGAGCCAGGAGCTACTGCTTCTTTTTATTTACTGCCTGAGCTCTGGGGTCGCAAGGCAGCAATGATGGTGTATCCCCTCATTTTATCTTCTTGCCAACCCGTGGGGTTAATTAATAGTGTGAGAATGATCTCCCTGATCAAGGGGGACTTTGAACCTGTCTCTCAGCACACCTTGTCCAACATGCAACACAGTACAGTGCACTTGAGACTTCACTCCCCTTTACATATTTAAGTTTTAAACCCTGACGAGGCACGTTTAAAGTCCTGCTTAAAGCCTTATTTAAAGAGCTAAGAGGTGTAAACAACCCAGTCAGGCAAATTCAGAAGTGCAGAATCGAGATTAATTACAAGCAAAACAACACGATCGTTTTAATTGATTTTCCGACAAATGAAAGGGAAGGGGCGAGAGCGGCGCCAATAAGGACAACGATTCTCCCAGAGGGTCTCTGGATTCTTTGCAAAGATTTAGATTTCACAGAAATCAAAAGGGTGATTGATACCTGCCACGGCAAACCCTTCTTTCACCATCTCCCACCCTCCTTCGCTTTAGCCCTAGCGCAAAGGTCCCCGTTTCCACGGGCTATGAAAGCTGGCCCTTCCTTTCCTTCAATCGGGGAGGGATTTGTACTCGTTGCACAAGAGAAGAGCGGCTCCTTTTTAAGGCCGGCTGAATTCTCCAGAATTCAGCTCCCACTCGGGTCGCTGCCCCAGTAGCTTTGAAGCGAGGGGGGGGGGGCGTGGCGTGGACAACAGAGGCCGCGTTTCTCTGGCAACCCAACCCACTCCGCCGAGCCGAGCATTCTCTCTCTCATTCTCTCGTCCCTCCCTCCCCCCACCAACTCTGTCTCAGGAGATTCACGTCTTCTGCCAACGGAGCCCCGCCCACCCGCCACGTGCTGCTTCGCCCACTCACCCGGGCTAAGCTTGGCGCGCGCCGCTGCGTCTCCCGGGGGTCGTGGAGCTTCGCTTCATTCCTTGTAAAACAAACTCCCACGGGCCGGGGCCGGGCTCTTTGCGCGGCCGTGAGGAGGAGCGGAAACTTTCGGGCGCCGACTTTCGGCTCTGCTGTCGGGCATCTGCCCAGTCCAAAGAGCAACCGGGCAGGCACTAGAAGGAAGGAGGCGGGCTCCTGCGGGGGTTGGACTGCCAGGACCCTCCAAATTAGATATGGATGGAGGGTTTTCGTTCCTCTCCTCCCCCTTTTAGTTCCTGGAAGGAGTGCGCGGAGAAAGGTGCGGGATGGCATTACTAGGCGGGCCAGCCCTCCGAGCGTTTGTGATCGCTCGCAACAGTAAGGCCTCCGAGCCTGGCAAGCAGGTCGGTTGCAGAGAAGCGGCTTGAATAAATAGCTTTTTTAAAATCCACCTCATTCCTCCCCTGCATCAAAATGGAAGGTTTTCCAGCTGAAAGCATGTCAGTGCTCCATAGGAGTAGTACGTTCAAAAATAAATATATTTTAGTAACTCCATACAACTTGATTCTTTGTGTCTTGCCTTTTTTTAAAAAAACAAACTTTTTTACAACTTATATCTCTTAACTATCCTGGTGTGGAAGGACACTGACCCCTTTCCTACTTCAAAGGTTCCTTCCCTCATCTAACTAAACAAAATGATACCTTTAAAAAAATGTTTTGCAGATAAAATTTAGTCTTAGTTAATCAGTGCATGTGTAAAACTGACAATTGGAAATATAATGAAAGCTAACAAAATAAGAGAGTGAAAATACTGCTTTATCTTGTCAAAATCCTTTTCTTGCTGCTTTATCTTGTCAAAAATCCAACTTATTATCTAGCCACAGTACAAATGTACCCTGGCAGCTTCCTTATTCTGCAATGTACCAGCCATGAGTGAGCCAGTGTCATCCTTACCTATCTAGGTTTTAAGGTAGTGTTTTGCCACTTATGCCAGCAGCAACCTACATCAAGAACTAGGTAAGCATTTTGCTGTTTTATTGATTATGTAGTTAGGTGATTGTAGAGGAGGAAGGACAGCATGGCACCTATTGACCACTCCTTTTCCCTAAGATCTTGGGCTTTCCCTGCTTCCACTTTCCGTCTTTCCCCTTCTCAGGTGAGGTACAAAACACATAGCCCATCAAACATACTGTAGCAGCTGAGGAAGCAACCAGAGATTTTGAGATAACAAACTTGAAGTATTTCTGATAGATGGCTAAATTTACATGTCTAGTCATCTAACAAAATCATCAGCCAATTCCAGCTGTCCCAGTAACTGGTTGTTGAGGAAGCAGTGGACAGCAAAACCAGAAGGTTTAACTCTACATACTCAAAAGCAGGATACCATCATTTGGTGGCAAGCCAGTACAGATGGTACGGGGCAGGGAATGGATTTGCAGTGGCCCAGAAAGTTTTATGCCAGATTCAGCAAAATACTGAGCCACCGCTGCTGTCTTTTTCCTGCTTTGTGTCACTGAAATGTGACACAAACGACATTAAAGGCTGCAGGTTCCCATGGGCTCAGTAGTTTGAGATCACTCTTTTAATGGGGAAAGGGCTCATTCTTTAGACATCCAGTTCAAGTCTTGGCAACCTAGCCACGCTGAAATGTCTAAATATAATGTACGTAAAAAGATGCATATTCCTCTTAGAATATGCATTAGAAATACTGAATTTGGGAATTTAACTCTTCAAATATTATTCAATTATACCTAGCATGGGCAATAATGATGTCAGCAGTGTTGGTTCGACAATATCTGGAGAGGCAGAGGTTCCCCGTTTCTGCCACAGCATATGTCACAAACTGTTAGCTGAATGAACAGCAAGAGAGGCCATTCCCAAAATGTGAGATGACAAATATACAGGTAGTCCTTACATGGCTTACAGTTTCTGAAATTATGAGGGACACCCCCGCCCCCCCACCAAAGCTATTTACAACCCATTTTCAAAGTTAAAATGGCTGCCGCCTGGTTACATTTTGCATTTTGGGTACTAGGCAACTGGCTCACCTTTACAGTTGTTTGCAGCACCTTGCAGTCATGTGACCATGATTTACAACAATTTTTTGTCAGTTTTCAGTATTTACTTTCAATTTCTTGTAGGAACATCCATTGCAGAAAATTTGCTTAAGAATAGCCACAAAAAAAAACATGTCTCATCAGGTAATGCCTCAACTAATGAGTGCAATGACTTATGACTGTAATTCCAGAGCCAATTATAGCCATTAGTCTAGTACTAACTGTACACCATTCATCAACTTAAGAAATACCCTGCTACTTCCCCTACCAAGTAGAAAGACTGCAACTGCTAATAGAACTAAACTGAGAAAAATGAAATGTAGCTTACCTTTGCATTCAAACAGATGCTAAACATTCTCTTATTCTTGACTTAAGCTAGTTACGTAAATCAGAGAAAGTCAGTTTTTCCATTGTTAGGGTATCTGTCTGCTATAGAGGAGATAAGAATAGGGGTTTACCACTTTAACAGTGACATCCCTCACATCTCTCACATCCCCTTCTCCCAGGCAATACATCCAGAAAAATATGTAAGAGAAATTGTGTTACTGTAGTCCTTTTCATTTGCATAATCAAATATTCATTTTCCTATGCAAATATACATTTTGCAGAGAGGAACAGGTAAATTCTGAGTCTAACTATACTCTGAATTGTGACAAAAATAGATTTACAATATTGACTTCTGTTCTGTAGAACTATTACAAATATTTTCCTATTATGAAAATGGCCATGTTCATCTGAAGGATGCATTCCTACACATCAAAACTACCTGAAATTATAATGCGTCCCTAATTTAATTCTGATCTTTACTCTAACCTTTATTATGTGAATCTTTACTCAGAAAAAATAGACCATATTTGATTAGCATCGAGTTAAAATATTAAGACTTATTTTTCTGGGAAGGTAGAGGGACTTTACCTGATTAAGTTTTGCTGAAGCCTCAAAACTAAGTTTCCATGTATGCAAATATGAAAGATTATATAGCTTTCTTTATGAAGAAGATTATAACTGAATATTTATGTATTAATTAAACTTGCATGCTGCCAGATTCCCACACTGTAGAATATCTGTATAGCATAGGCCAGTCAGCCAAGATTTGATCAGTTATATATTGTATTTAAAAATTAAGGGGCAAAAATGAATCTTGGATTGCTATTGCTGGATACATGAACAAAATAGTCTGACATTTTATGCATATTTGACTAACATAGGTACACAAGTTCAAAACAGATACTCTACCAATCTTTTACAAAGTTTCTATTTATCCAATTGTCACTTTTTTTGGTAAATATATGGATCTAAGGCCCCAATCATATTTTCTTCATTTTTTCAACAGTATCCTTGTATTCATATCTGACGGAACAGATAAATTATCTGAACACAACATGAAAAAGTTTCTCATTTGAGTTTTATAAGAAGTTATTCATAAATGAGATTTATATTTTACAGCATTCAAGGAGGTGCATCATTTTATTAAACATTCCTTAAAATATATATTTGGTGACAATGTAAAGATGAAGAGATATGTTGTGTTATAAACTTTGAGATTTAGTGTACTTATGTGGACCTAAGTACAAATACATCTTTTTGTCGTCTTACTTTCTGGAATATCAGGGTAATATATTGCTGTCTTTGCATAATATTAATAATTTTACAGAATTAGTTTTGTTCTCCACTAAAAGTTGCATAAATCATTCCAATTTTGAATTTCTTTGCAACCTGATAAGGACGAGGGAAAGCAAGTAGCCAAGCAGATAATGTTTTGAAGTTGAGCTGTCATGTAGTCTACAGCCAAAACATTAGCAAAGCAAATATGCACATATTAGTGCATTGGCTGTGCACCAGGGATACTATAGTAAAAACTCAGTTTCAAGAATATCTGTCTATAGGATACTATATACCATATCATAAAAAAAGACACAGCTAATTAAAAATTGTGAACAAATTGTGTAAAAGAATATTGTTGATGATAATAACAATACCATAATAAAGGAAAAATACAGTAGGCACCATTGGCAGCTACCTTGCTTCTCCTGAGCCCTGCTCCCTCATGCTTAAGTTTCTGGCTTCCAGCTGGAGACTAAATAAACAACCAATGCATGTTAATAATTTTGACTGTTTTATGTAAATTACCCCACCCCCGGACTCCCTTAACACCATCTGAAAATTAAGAGGGTGAAATTGAAGAAATTACCAAAGAGGTGCTGCTCTACCAGCATCCATGACTTGTTCTTTAGCCTGGGAAGCCTGCAAATTCTGGCAGTGTTTCTCAACCTTGGCAGCTTGACAATATGTGTGCCAAAGGTGGTTTTTCAGGAGGCAACTCAACTTTCTTGTTTTTTTTCCTTTTGAAGATGTTTCGCTTCTCATCCAAGAAGCTTCTTCAGCTCTGACTGGATGGTGGGGAATGGAAGAATTAATATTCCTTGCAGACAGCTGGTCATTTTCATCCTTTTAGAGGGTCCTTGAAGCACTTGCGGGTTTATCTGTGTCCTCAGGATCACCCAAGTTAGTAGTGCTCCTGGTCCTGTAGTCTGCATTTTTTTCCCCTCTGGAAATCCATTCCTACTTCCACACCATTCAAAGGGTGTTCATTCCCAAATTGTATAGCTAAAAGTCTGTAGAGATTCTCAGTCAACCTGGATGACTGAGAATCTCGACAGACTTTTGACAATATGTGGATTTCGGTTCCTAGAATTCCCCAAGCAGCATTCTGGGAGTCGAAATCCACACATTTCCAAGCTGCCACAGTTGAGAATCGCCTACTTTGGGAGTCTGCACCTTCCGGCTCCTCGGTTTCGAAAGGCAGCTGCTGGCAGAGCTACAGGTTGCGATGAGGCAAGGAGCGGAAGAAAGATATAAATGCAGCGGGGCGGGAGGCTAAGTCGGCTTCCTCAAGAGGCAAAGGGAGAAGAGCTAGCGCTCGAGCGAAGCGGATAGGCTAGGAGGCAGCTCCTGGAAGAGCCGGGATGAAGGCTGCGGCGTGGATGCTGCTGGGCTGGGTGCTGAGCTGGAAGACCTTCCGGGGAGAAGCCCAGCCGGTAAGCGACGCCCCAAAGTGCCTGCGCTTTTTCTTCCCTGCGTTGGCTTGCCCGTCCCCTGCTCGCCGCCGAAATTCGGAAGGCTTTGAAGAAGTTCAGGCATTTGAACTTCTGCCTGGAAAGTAGCTTTCGAAAGGTTTAGCCTTCCTCTTCTTTGGAGATATTTGGTTGCCACGTAGGGCTTTGGGAAAACCGCTTCTGCTGAAGACTTCAGCAGAAATGCCTAGGAAGTCTGGCTTTTTTAAAAATTTATTTATTTATTTTTTGTATTATAAATACATAAATTTGTATTAGTTGAAATGTTAGCAACAGTCTGTTATCATAGCATGCTTTAGGGAAACTACTCAAGAACAAAAGAACAAAAAACAAGAACTGAATTAGCCTCAGCCTGGCGCAAATAAACTTTTGAAAGGCTTAATTCTGAAATTAGGAAAAGGTTTTGAGTAAAAGTGATCAGAGATTGGGGATGAGATGTTTTCTTGATGGACTTGTAAAAAGGCCACTAATTTCCCGGTTCAAATACATACAGTAAAACAGTACAAATTTTTTTAAAAGATCAACATTTGGCTGAAAACAATGTTCTTGTTCAAATTAAAGGACAGCAATTAAAAAAGATCCATGGAAAATTATTTTTATATATGATTTATGCTGCAAGGTATCTTCCAGTGTCACTGGCAGGCTATCTGCATTCTAGCAAGTTATAGGTTTAATGAATGTATATATATAAATATATATTAAAAATGCCATATCTATAGCTAACAGTAAATTTACCCATTAGTTTGAGACCATACTTCGCTGACTGGTTAACATCCATTTTGCCAGGGTTTTTTTTTTTTTTTTTAAGGATTGAAAAATGATGAACATGAAAGAGGAATGAGTCCGTTTACCCAACTATGAACATCTTAGAGGAGAAGTGGAATCTAAATGCAATCATTAATAAGGCAGCATTTCCAAATCTTTTTAGTACTCTAAAACTGGTTTGGTCAGTCAGTCAGTCAGTCAGTCATTTCTATAGCTGCCCATCTCAATAAATGACTCTGGGCAGTTTACAATTTTCCTAGAAAGTAACATTCTATTTATTACAATTGTTTTCCTTTTAATCCTGGTTTTCTTTTTCATTACAGCCTATCAAATGCTATAGAGAAGATGGTATGTATAAATAAGATTTGGTTTTAGGTGTTAAAATTGTTAAAATTCTGTGTTGGACATTCATGTACCCCATTGCCGTTGTAGGCTGTTTAAAATATCATCAATATATGAAGCTTTGTGACCTTTTTAATCAGTGTGCATCAAATATCATATGCCTGCTTGACTTTTGCCCTTCCTTGACTGATTAGGCCAGACAGAGGCCGCAGATGGCAATCAGTGCCTCACAGAAGGAAGGAAAGAACAGCAGTTTTAGCTAAAAAATAAGAACTTAAACAGACATAAAATAAGCAGATGATCTTGGGAATCACATTTCAAACTGTTTAGCACATGGAAATTTATGGATGACAGCAAGGAGGATGTTTCTGCAGACCAAATTAGTACACATACATTTTTGAGTGATTTTGATTCTTCTTACATCTCCTTCAGGAAAGGTATGAGGTAAAATGGCTGCTGAAGACTATTAAGAAATCTTTAATTCTAAATCTTCTCGCTTGGATAGCCAAAAAAGAGTCATACTTTTGCTGACAAACTCTCCAGTCCAGCTCCTATACATGTTGATTGTGTGGCTGTTGGCTTTTCTTTACCTTTTCTAGAAGGGTAGCCGAGGCAGCAGATAACTCTAAATGATGTACCTGCCAGTGTGGATTTTTCTGGGGATGAATGGTGGTGTTCAGAGAAGGAAGAGTATCTCATTCAAGGCTTTGCAGGCTAGTTGCGTCAGACTAATAAGCTGGAGATTCCCCCTGCAAATATACTCATTCCTCACTTTCATTCTTTGCAAGGGCCTCATCCTGAGTTGGAACAAGAACACAGATACACACCAGCAGTTGATCTTTTTAATATCAACATCAAGATTGTTGAAATACAAGGAATATGCAAATTTAACATAACTTGGATCCTTAAAGCAGACGGTAAATTTCATTATTTAAGTAATAGGCAGATAAACATTTTGTATTAAATATAACAAATACTTTCCTATATAATGAATACTGTAATGTTCGCTTCTTATATGCCCTTTCTACCTTGATTAGGAAGTAAGCAATGTTGTGATTGTCTTGTTTTAGTTCTTGTTTAGTATGGGCCTTGGATGGAGAACAACAGGCCTTAGCTAAACCCTGATAAAACTAAGTAGCTCTGGCATTTTGGGCCTTCTGGATCTGGGACCATCTTTGATAGCCCTGTGCTCTTCACAGATGAAAGCAGGTTCACACTGAGCACATGTGACAGACGTGACAGGGTCTGGAGACGCCGTGGAGAATGTTCTGCTGCCTGAAACATCCTCCAGCATGGCCGGTTTGGCAGTGGGTCAGTAATGGTGTGG
>JANHFR010001995.1:119670-131394 GCA_032468015.1 Mimophis mahfalensis | reverse complement strand
ACACACACACACAGAGAGAGAGAGAGAGAGAGAGAGAGAGAGAGAGAGAGAGAGAGAGAGAGTATATATCTTATATATCTTAAGTTCATTGATGGAAAACTATTTTGAATTTTCAAGAATTGGATTCCGAACCACAAAGCCACACCACATTATAAAAATTGCTGAAATGTTAATATCATACAGGGAATGCTATCACAAAAGAAAGCCAGAGAATATTCAGTGGTTTTTGACCAGGGATGACTGCATGGGCTGGCTTTTAAAAAAATCAATGTGGCTGCTAAAACCATGAGGTTGAAGCCCTGTCCTTTTTTTATGTGTTGTGACTTGTACAAAAAAGGTGTGGGGCTTCAATTGTGTGATTAGCCACCATCTTTAACTTATCCTTCCTACTTTTGTCTCTAAAGGTATTTTTCAGGTTGAGAAATGAAATGTTGGACAAATAATGGTCTAACACAGGGGTGTCAAACTCAATTTCATTAAGGGCCACATCAGGGTTGTGTTTGATCTTAGGGAGCCAGAGGGGGGCATGGTCATCATGACATCACACATGTCGGGTGGCACCTGTGGTGGCCTGAGCACTCTGCCAGCAAAAACAGGTTCCTGAGCTCCATTTTTGACCCTCTACCAGCTAAAACAGAGCTTGGGAGGGACAAATGCAGCCCTCACAAGCTCCATTTTTGCTGTAAGATATGCTACAGGCTAGTCCTTTGTTGTTTCCAGGGCATCCCCATGGGCCAGATCTAAGCACCCCATGGGCTGGATCCAATCTCCAGGCCTGAATTTGACATCCCTGGTCTAATATAACATATTGTAACAAAAAAGATCTGTAAGATATTATAGTAGATTATTAAGAGCTCTATGTCTAACGTGGCTGAGACATGGACTTCAGACTCTTCTGTCATTTGGCTTTACAAGAAAGAAAAAGAACCGGACAGACAACTATTTTTCTGAAACAGAAACTTATTTTCTGTTTCTCATCACAAGAATGAACAAGAGAAAGATAGTTTCACTTTACCAGAAATCACATGTCCTGTACTTTAAGCTTAAAAAGAACTATAATAACAATATATCAGGTTTTATGTTTGGGTTTAAGATGTACTTTCCACAATTAAACATGTGCAATAGAAAATATTTTAGTTTTAAATATTCTTTAAATATTCAGCTGACCTTATGCAGGCATGCACTTACCTTTTCTAACTCTCAAAACTATAAAATGAGGAAAGGCAAGCAAAATCCAAACTTATGATTCTATTTAATAGCCTTTGTGTACAAATTATTTTTTTCATGAAAATGACTACTGTAGTTAAAAGAAAGTAAGTTTTAATTCCATATAAATATTTAATACTTATTCACAGCATTGTGGCTTTTAGTCTTAATGATCATTCTGTCAAGTGGCTGACATCAGATTTTTTTTCTCTTTCTCTATAACTTGGAGAACTTGAGTTTTTAATTGGTATAAGTAGCAGTAGTACACATTATCAATTTGCCCTGCTATTATTTATAATTATAGGTAATCATTGATTTATGACTACAATTGGGACCAGAATTTCCATTGCAAGGCAGTTGTCAAGTGTATTACACCCCATTTTACAAACTTTATTGTTATACTTGTTAAGTAAATCACTGTAGTTAAGTGAACCATGTAGTCATTAGACCAATCTGGCTTCCCACATTGACTTTGCTTGTTGGAAGCTAACTGGGAAGCTCACAAATGGTGATCACATGACTCCAGGACTCCTCAACTGTCTTAAATACGGTATATGCCAGTTGCCAAGTGCCCAAATTTTGATCGTGTAACCGTGGAAATGCTGCAATGGATGCTGCAATGGATGTAAGTGCAAAATTGATCATAAATCATTTTTTAAGTACCATTGTAAATTCAAATGGTCGCTAAATGAGTGATTGTAAGTTGAGAACTACCTGTACTATATAATTTATCTTAAAAGGGCTGGAACAGATGTTAAACAAATCAAAACTGTCCAGGAGTTCTCAAAACTATTTGCTGTAAGGATATTTTCCCAATGTAAGGGGGAAAATAGATTCACGTATTTATGTTCAATTGATCTTGAAAATATGTCTTTCAGAAAAAGAATTAAATGATTATAATTTACAAAACTGAATGTGGGGAGGGACAGATTGCTTAATTGCTATTTTCAGGGTTTTTTGCCCATCAAAATATTATCACAGGTCAATTTTACAATATTGATTTTATTTATTGAGAGTTGATACTTTCCAGCTTGGACCACAGTTTTCTTCAGCCGGTTCTCATCATTTGCCTTTTAACAAAATTAGCATTTGATGAACATTTCAAACAGATGTAGCCATCTCCCACCACCACACACACACTTTTAAAAACATCTTACTAAATAGTATAGATATAATGATTAAGGTGTTGGCCTAAAAAGCAGGAGACTGCATTCCAGGCTCCCCTTAAATATGAAAGCCAGATGAGTGATTGGGTTTTTACTCTCTCTCTCAGCCCAGCCCACTTCCCAGAGTGGTTAGAAAATAATAGGCAGGAGTAGGTATGTTTTCTGCCTTGAGTAATAGATATACAAGTGTGGGGTAAAAAAAAAGGATGGGGTTAAAAAAAAAAATCCTCCAGTGAAGCACATAGTTGTGGGCCTTGCGTGTTCTGAGGAAGATGAGAGCTATGGCAGAGGTTCAACTATACTGGACAGGTCTCAACAGAGGATCCAGATGAAATGTGTCTTGCCTGTAAACAATATGGATACAACTTGCAGAAACTTATACTGGATCAGTCCTCGCTTGGGTCAACAAGGACTTTGGTCAGTGTTGGAGTTCTTGAACATCTGGTCACAATAGGGCTATAGGACTCAGGACTGTTAGCTGAGCAATCAGTATCAATAGCAGCAGGATGAATGGAAGAAGAGTTGCTTGTCTATTGCAATATACAAAGACTGAAAACAAAGAAATAATGATTTTCTATTACAAATCAAGACCAGTGAGAAGAGGATATTCAAAAAGAATGCACCAGTTCTAGAAAGAATGATATCCAGAATCAGTAATAAAAGGGAAGAGACTAGCAGATCAATGTCAGTTTGTAATATGAAATAAAGTATTTACAGAGATAGAATTAGAAGAACTGCAAAGATCTACCCAAGGTAAAACAACAACAACAACAACAACAACAACAACAACAACAAAGTCTTGCCAGAAGTAGTTCAGACAGAAGAGAAAAACCAGGAGTTGGTAATACAGAAAGCCAGCATTGCTAATGAACCATTCCATTCACAAACCAAGCACTTTCTGTTCTACCTTCTCCTCACAAAGAACAAAGTCCTATAATTGAAAAACAATAGAAACTGAAATGAAGAATAACTAAGTATCTAGATCAGCACAAAAATACAGTGGTCCCCCGAGTTACGAATAACTCAACACCCGAACTTTTCGACATCTGCACGGGGAAACTGCCGGCATTTTTACCCGCAGTTTCCCCGACTTACGACCCGGTCCCGAATGGCTGAAAAAGTTCTTTTTCAAATTTTTTTTTGTGGAAACCTAATTTTGCTGTGCACTTTGCATGCCTTTAAAGTGCACCTCATAAAGAGGTTTCCACAAAAAAATGGGAGTCTGGGTCTTTTTCCCAGGCTCCGGAATGAATTAATCCATTCCCAATGCATTTCAATGGGAAGCCGCTTTTTCGACTTCCAAATTTTTCTACTTCCAAAAATGCATTCGGAATGGATTAATTTCATAAGTCGAGGGACCATGTAATAAAGTGAAGTAGTCTGCTTTGAACAAAAAAAAAAAAAAAAAAAAAAAAATACCAGCTTGCCAAAGTATTAAAAGATGCCAATATTCTAGTATCAAATATAAGCATTTAGCTCACTGCATGAAACAAACCAACTGATGTACAACATAGCTGCATTTATAACTGAAGCTCTTGGATACAAAAGCAATCAATGAACAAGAAATAACCTAAACTCTGCACCACCAAAATGGAAGATAGGGTAAGACAATAAGACCAGTATGTTAAAATCAGATGCAATCAAGCTACAACCAATGCGGGGGGTGGGGGATGGGCTGAAAAAGAAGACCAAAGAATATCTGATTCAGAAATAACACCTACAGTAAAGAAAAGCCCTGGAAAATATAAAGCAGGAAATAACAACGGTACCCAAGAAAATCAGCAGGTACAAAGCTTGAACTGCACCTTTTAGCCAGTCTCCAATTTCAGTCTAATCAAAAAGGTTTCTACCAATTAATCAATGGAGAGAGTGCAGTAAACCAGCCAACTTCTGACAAGAAAAAACTGCAGTTCTGGGCACAACTAAGAAACAATACATCAAGAATGCAGCTTGGATAAAGGAAGTGGAAAAAGGGGGAAAGTTGAAATGAAAAAACTTGTAATAACAGCAGAAATGGTGGAGAAAGGGGCAAGGAAGACAAAATGAAGATGAACTGCATAATATTTGGTTGAATCATCTGACCAGTCTACATCCACAGATTTCAAAACAGTTTAACAATATACAGCAAGGAGCTGAAACTGAATTTTGAATAATGCAGGTTCATTCTCTGAGCTTGTGGGTTGGTTTCCAAATGTTTCATTACCAGGCTAGGTAACATCTTCAGTGGATTAGTGCTGTAGTAATTTATATCAAAAATTCTAGGAGACAAAAGTTCAAATGGGTGGAACTATCTGGTTATATTTCTGATTTTTCTCATTATATGTATGCCACACAATGAATTGCTTGTTAAACTCCTTCCAGTTTTTAGGGGTATGACATATATTATAGCCTATACTATTTACCACACGAAAAAGGCCAAAGTCTCCTTGATTGCATAACCACAGTTGCAGAATTATTTGACTCTTTGCCATTAAATATTATCAGAAGAATTCTGGCCAAGGCTGCATTTGACTAAAGTGCCACTGTAATCTTCCTGAACTATTTAGTTTAGCTCTTTAGATTGGACAGTTCATTTATTTGGCAACTTGGAGAGAAAAATGTTGACTTATTGCTTGGCAGCTGATTTGAGTTGTATACTAATTATGAGTTATTATCATTTTAAATGAGGGCAAGGACTTCAATTCAGATTTCAATAACTGCTATTACTCTTTGACACTGAATTGCCAGGAAATGAACCATTACTGTATCACCAATTTGAGAAATTTTGAGACTGTAACAAGTTGCAATGAAGAACTGTCTATCTTTCTTTGAAATTTTTTTGGTTTAGTTTGGTTGAATTAAACACACTTCTGATGTGAGAGGGGGAGAAGGAGAGGGAGGGAAGTAGGGAGGAAGAAACAGAGAGAGAGAAAGAGAGGGGGGGAGAGAGAGAAAGAGAGAGAGAGAGAGAGAGGGAGGGGGGGCAGAGGCACATGCATGCAGTGTTAGGCGTCTTTAAGAAACCTCAAAAATCATTCTAAAAAATCAATTATTGTTTTTATTATTATTACTATTTAATATTAATATTAATCATTACTAAATTCCAAGTCAATTTAAGCTAGGTGTGTTTTACATATTTCTACAGAAGGGCACGTTACATTGGTGACCTGAGGTTTTATGGCTTACACTAGTATTTTACCATTATATGTGTGTACTAGCTGATAACCTGGCTTTCCCCAGGTATTTTGGGCCTCCTGTGACGTGCTGCAAGCAAGGAATGCCTCAGCCTACAATGTCCAGTGTTCTTTGTTCGATTTGCAAGACTTGCCTCTATTGGCTGGAGAGTCTCCAATTTGCATGCCTTGCCTGTATTGGCCATTATTGCCTTTGTGACTGCAGAGCCCTCTGCACATGTGCAGTACAGTG
This sequence comes from Mimophis mahfalensis, assembly GCA_032468015.1. NCBI lineage: Eukaryota > Metazoa > Chordata > Lepidosauria > Squamata > Mimophis > Mimophis mahfalensis. The sequence goes on along the minus strand of JANHFR010001995.1, from coordinate 125,617 downwards.
TAGCTGGGGCTCAGCACTTTGGCAGCTTTTTTAGAGGGCAAAGAACCACCAAAGGCATTCATGACACACCTCCCCCCAGTGTTTGTCTCTGGAGTGCAAGGTATGTGCAGACTGGTGCAGACATGGAAGAGTCTATTCAGGACATACCCAGAAACCCACACACCCACACTTCTGTTTTATAGATATAGATTTAATAATAAATATACCTTTGCACATAGGCAAATGTATTACATTTGTATATGCATACAATGTATTGATAGCTATGTATATCAACTCTCTACTATTTCTAATCATACTAAAAGATGGAAATTAGGCAAAAGGTAATTTTAATTATGAATCTAAAAACTTCTAACAGCCTCAAGCTGGTCAAGAACACAAAGAACACTGTTGTATAAAATAGCTACAGGATGTTATATCCAAAAGAGCTTCTAGCACAGCAAGTTCTCACTGTGAAAATTAAACTGAGGGTCAACTAGTAAATGTCTGTAGAGCTGTATACATCTCAAGGGGTAAAAACATCTCTTAAATGGTAAAATACAATGGTCACAGCCATCGTTCCCTGAACCAACTTGATAGGCCTCATATTTAGGATTAAACCTGGTGTGAAGCATCAAAAGTGGGAGAAAGTTGTACCTTATATTGTTGTTGTTAGTTGTGAAGTCGTGACTGACCCATCACGACCCCATAAAAAACGGGGTCATCATGTATCATATATAGAACCAGGATTTTTATTCAACAAACACTTTTCAAAGTATTAGCCCTTCATTTTGAATTAGCAAGATGGGTGGATCATCTTACTCATGAGGCAACAGAATAAGAAAAGAAAATGAGTAACTTTAGCCCAGGGAACACCAAGATAGTTACAACCAGCAGCTCCTGCACCATCAGCTGCTGCACTGGAACAGCCTATATCAGATATCCAAGTGCTTTTTAATAAAAGTAAGATGGTGTTGAGTAAATGCTGATCTGCAATATCTGTAATTTGTGGGACTTAATTAGTACCACATGATGACCATTTGAATTTTTAGTGATGCAAACTGGTTGCCTGTCTTGTGCATCATGACATTGTCTCAGTGCATCGTGACATTGACACATGAATGATTTGATTATGTAACTTGCATCATTCTCATTTTGAACTGTTGAGGTTTAGAAAATCACATTACTGTAATACATGATGGCTACGTATTCTGCCATTACCCCCAGATTCCTAAGCATACTGCTGAATCTTAGCAAATTTCATTCCTGTAAAATAGGCATGGGATGAGATTACATTACAAAATAAGGTGGGGAAAGAAACTAATACAAAATGATAACTGTATCTGCATAATCTAATAGATATCTCCATAGGTTCTCTGTACAATATGAGCAAAGTTATTTTGAAGGCAGTCAATCATTTTTACTGGAATCTTCAGGATTGACTAAACAATAAATAGTAACTGTGGCATTTGCTAAAAGAGAATAAAAAAGAGAGGAATTAGTTTGATATCCTATGGATTTAAGCATTTATAAGTATTTTAGAATAATTGGGTTTATACAAAATTGACAGAAAGGAAGCCTTGATAGTGAAAATTTCTATCCCATGTAATATTTTAGATATTTTTTATTTTTAATAATTTATTATTCTCTGAAGCTTTACATTTCAATTATATAATCTTACTGTCTTAGCTGATAAATATGCACTTACTAGCTTTTAAAAAAAATGTAAACTATACCATCTTAAAGTCCCATTTAATTTTTTTTTTCACTTTGAACTTTATATAAGGAGTCCTTGGTGCTCTCTGAGCTTGGTTGTTTTCTTCCATTAGCACTGATGATGTTACCTAGTTTGGGTAATGAGACATTTGCAAGAAAACAGCCAAGGTCAGAGAACACCAAAGACTGCTCATTTCAGCTCTGAGCTACAAATATTCTCCTTTACTGGAAGTTTATATGAACGGAAGATAAGGCCATGGCTGTGCTATAGGATCTATTCATCATAAAAATTTTGGATTGACTACAAGAGAATTACATTATTGCAACTGTTTATTCAAGGAAGGGTAAATACAAAAATACAAGAATTATTGAGAAGAAAAATATTATGATCTATTCATAACCATGTGAAATCACTGCTGTTGGTTCTTTAGCTAGTGTTTGCTTTCATATGCATCAAATTCTTCTCAAGAACCTAGATATCTTTCCAAATGTCTCTTTCAAATAATGAATAGACAGTGTGGTGCCCTTCAGATGCCTTAACTTTTATTAGTTCCTACAACATAGCAAAAATGTGTAATTTTTGTCCAGAACAGTTGGCAGGCATCAGAGTGCTTGATTTTTGATAAGCTGCTGCAGCCTAAGTTCACTTGTATCAAAAAACAAGCCTAGCGTATCTTGCAACTCCAGATGACTTACTACATGAGAAAAAAGTGTTTGTTATCTTTTTGTTTCCAAATAGGCTAAGTAGGTCTATTTGGTAAGGAATGAAAAGGTGAAGGGAATTTGGGAGTCAGAATTATTGGTCTTTGTATGAATTAAATGATGGATTCTTGAGTCAGAAAGGTTAAAATATTGTACCTTTGTCAGAATTTAGAGCACTCTCATCTTCATCTGCTGAATTTCTATTATCATTTTGGGTACGTTCCTCCAAATGCTTTTGACCAGTCAAAGGCATTTCTCCTTCAGGACTTTTTGAAATAATGTTAAGCGATGCTTTAAAAAAGAAAACAGATCCTTACATTTCTATCAATTAACCATTGATATAATAAAATTACTGTACCCTGATTTTTCTTGAAATGTGGTAACAAACCATACTTATACATATATATACATTCACACGTGTACCAATACCCAGATCTGGGAGGAGGTTGATCCTGTAACTCCTGAGGGCATGGACAGGATTATGGGCAAGCTTAGTGCTGCCACCTGTTTATTGGACCTGTGTCCCTCCTGGTTGGTTTTGACCTCCCGGGAGGTTACACGAGGCTAGCTCCAGATGATTGTTAATGCTTCTTTGAGCAAGGGGTTCTTTCTTGCTGCCTCCTCCAGAAGCTGTCCCTGGACCTTTGGAACCAACTGCCCGTTGACCTTCGGATGGCCCCTGACGTCCGCTCTTTCCGGCGTGAATTAAAGACCTGGCTTTTACGGACAGCCAGCCTTGGCTGATGGGGTGGAGGGAGGGGTTTTTAATAGTGGGAAATGGTTTATTGAATAATCTGTTTAATACTTTTTAAACTTTTGTATATTGTTTTTTTATTGTTTTTATTGTTCACCGCCCTGAGTCCTTTGGGAGAAGGGCGGTATACAAATTCAATAAACCTAACCTAACCTACCCTGAACCACCCCAACGATGCCGTTGATGGGGTCTGGATGGGGATGGGGATGAACAGGCTCAGACTCAATCCCTCCAAGACTGAGTGGCTGTGGTTTCCAGAGTCCCATTTTGGTCAATGTGTTCCATCCCTGACAACTGGGGTAGATACCTTAGCCCCCACGGAGAGGGCTCGCAACTTGGGCGTTCTCCTGGATGTACAGTTGACTTTAGAGGATCACCTCACAGCCGTCACCAGGGGGGCTTTTCACCAGGTTCACCTGGTGCACCAGTTGCGCCCCTTTCTGGATAGGGGCACTGTGCATAGTCACTCATGCCCTCATCACCTCTCACCTGGACTACTGTAATGCTCTCTACATGGGGCTCCCCTTGAGGAGTACCCAGAGGCTCCAGCTGGTGCAAAATGAGGCCGCGTGGGTTCTTATGGGAATATCTCGGTACTCCCATAACCTCTCCTGCGTGGCTTGCATTGGCTGCCAGTGGTCTTCCGGGTGCGCTTCAAGGTATTGGTTATGATCTTCAAAGCTCTCCATGGCTTAGGGCCAGGATATTTATGGGACCTCCTTCTGCCTCCAGTAACCTCCCACCGGCAAGTTCGCTCCCAAAGAGTTAGCCTCCTCAGGGTGCTGTCAGCCAAACAATGTCAGCTGGCAGCCCCCAGGGGGAGAGCTATGGAATGAGTTGCCCCCGGACATCAGGACCATCCCAGATTTGAGATCCTTTTGTCGCACCTTGAAGACCTGGCTTTTTGAGCAAGGCGGTCTAACCTGAGGGAGCATGGATTTTAAACTTTTTAATTGGTGTTTTAATTTTTTTTTTCTATTTATATGCCGCCCTTCTCCGAAGACTCAGGGCGGCTTACAGTACATTTAGCAATTGCTAAATGTAAATTGTTTAGCAAATTGTCAGTCTCTTAATCGAATTTGATCTAATTTATTTTTAATATTTGTATTTATTGTTTTTTAAAATGATGTAAGCTCCCCTGAGTCCTTCGGGAGTAGGGCGGCATATAAATTCGATTATAAAATTAAAAAAAATATTACAAGGAAGAAATGAAGTAAAAGTCACACCAAAAACAATATTTTGAACCCCGTCAATTCAAAAGGTCCCAGCACTTATTTAGAATGTAGTGAAACCAATCCTTAAATACCTATTTCATATAAAAGGGAAGAAATACTTCACATATGCTTGACTTTAAGTATTTAACAGTAAAAATTAATTCAAAATATTTCCCTCCATCTTGTAGAGAGCTTCAAAATGATTTAGAACTCTTAAAAGTAAAAGACAATATTTACTCTGGTCTTGTGTTATAGACTTGACAAACACGGATGTAGGTGCTCTGCCTATTCAACTAAGAACCTGGTTTACCTGGAATATTGAATGGGTGCAGTTACTAGGAATAATCTATCCCTCATCTCTTCTCTCCTCCTCTTTCCTCATCTCCCCTTTGTTCCCTTTCTTTGACTAAGGGGCCTGCTGTTTGGGGATTTGAGAATTATTATTTATAATTTGGTAACTTGTACATTAGTTTTTTGTAAGGCTAGGAGAAGGACTATTATTAAACACAGTTCAGAAGCTCCATTGTTCAGAAATGTGATTGTAAGCCTCTGACTGCTGCCAACTGCCCGGAACATATTGTGCAATTATTGGAAAAATTGCATCAATTGCCAGCTACTTTTGAGGTTAAAATCAAGCCATTATTGATAGTGAAAGTCCCATGTAGCTTGCATCCATAATATTATAACAATACCTTCACCACTGCAACCAGAGATCTCTGACTACTAATGCTCTAAATGAGGTGAGAATGATGCCCACGAAGAACAGAGTCTTTGTGGATTCTGCATTTTAGGGGGGAACATATTTTCTTATATGGACAATGTTGTTCTTTCTGCCAGTGTTCTTCAAGAACTAAGTCCATATTAGTTCTTGACATTATGTTTTTGATATTTATTATCATGGTACTTATTTCAGCACATATATTTGTTGACCTTTATTATTTAATTTAAACCTACACTACATGTTAAATTGTTGGCTGATCTGCAATGTTATGGTGTTACTGTAAATAAGCATGGGAGTCTGCATGGACCAAGGAAGACAAAGGATAAAACACGCATAATGACATTGTCACATAAATGCTGCAGCTTTTGAACTTTCACTAGGCTGAAAGTATATAATAGTGGCATTTGCATGAAAACAACACAGTATATATATTCTCATTTTAAAATAATTATAGTTTGCTGCAGATAATGCTATATCCAAGGTTTGTCCTTCATTTCAAAATTGCAGTTCTGAAGGATCCAACAATAATTTATGATTTTACTTACCAGTCTTCCTTTGTCTTATTTTAACAAGAACCAAAATAACCATGACAGCAAAAAGTAGTAGAATAGGAACTGGTATTACAATTGCCAATAAATTTTGTTCACTGTATGAAGATCTGAAAATAGATACAGAATTAATGTCCACAGGATCCTTTACTAGAGTTTGGAATTTATTTATTATTCGTAGCCCATCCATAAAAATGCACCAATCCCGTCAGACAAGGAATTTCAGCTAGTGGGGTCCAGAAGAACTTTCTCTACTGTGATTCCTGCCCTTTGGAACATTTTACCCCACCCCTCCCCATGAGATCTGCCAGATCGG
>JANHFR010001995.1:78370-89076 GCA_032468015.1 Mimophis mahfalensis | reverse complement strand
TTTAAAAGCACAACTATGAAGACGTGGGAAAATACCCAAACAAAGCATAATGCCATACATACATACATACATACATATATATATGTGTGTGTGTGTGTGTGTGTGTGTGTGTGTGTGTGTGTGTGTGTTTTTCTTATGTTTTCGCGGGTATTTATGTGTATGGCATTATGCTTTGTTCGGGTATTTATATATATACACCGAATATATATATATATTTTCTTCATAATACACAAAAGGGATTATTTTTATTATACTTTCAAATTATCCAGTGCCATTAAAGCAATAGATACCACACAACTTTCAAAATAAATCAAAACACAAATAAATAAAGTATTACCATTTCCAAGGAACTGGAGTTGTTGCTGATTACACTGTCACAGCTGCTTGCACTGTCAACAGTTTGTGCGGGATCTGGTTCAGCTATTCCTACCCATAAATCTTTTTTAGGCATATCAAGTTAGATAAGAGAGAAGTTGGTATGATTCAAGAGCTCTAGGATAAAAAGAAAACAAAACCATATATATTCTGCAATGTCAAAACATATTTATGACAAGGTTAAGAAATATTAAATGTTTTATTTTTTTACATTTTCATTTTTTGTATAACCTTTTGTTTAAAAAATATATGCTCACTGAATACATTTATGAAAGGACTGTTGCTGTTGTTGCCTTTTGTAGCAGCAACTCATGACTCTGCATACAAACGTGTCCAAATTCACACCACTGAAATTCTCTGGAATTATGGGTAACTTCACTTCACTAAGATTATATAATTAATGAGCACATCCTTAACCTGAAAGTACTTACTGGAACTCCTACAAACCTGATTTACATGGTGTGTTGAAGGTGATTATGCATCATAAAATTACTGTCCACTCTTAGCAATCACACAAATACACCTTGTCTAGATTGATCTGTCTCTAAGTGGTTGTTCATGTTTTTTAATCACCACTGTAATCAAATCCACCCATCTTTTTGCTAGTCATCTTCTTCAGTTTCAATATACCTTTTCCAACATTCTAGATTTCTTAACAGAGTTAGGTCTTTACATTATGTATTCAAAATAATGACAATTTGAGCTGCCTTTTCATTTTTGCCTCAAGTGAAAACTCTGAATTGATTTGTTCTATGAACCATCTGATTGTTTTCTTAACTATCCATGAAATTGTTAGGGAGTCATCCAACAACAAAGTTCAAAAGCATTAATGCTCTTTCTATTCTGCTTTTCAAAGTTCAACTTTTACTTCCATAAAGTAAGGAAAGTACTTTATCATAGGGAAAATGATAACTTGCATTTCTGATCTTTCACAACTTCTGAATATCTTTCCAAAGCATCTTTACTACCAAGTAAAGGTCTGCAGTGTATTTCTTCATTTTTGGCTTCTTTACTATTCACAATCAATCTTAAAAGGCAAAAGTTATCCACCTGCTTCATAACTCTGTTCTCCAATGCTGAAGGTATTTGCAAAAGAATCTAAGCATTACTTTTTACAATTGTCCTATTAGATATAATACTACCCTCGTTGAAAAAAGAGAGAATCTCTCCACAGAAAAAAGAGAGCACCTCTCCACAGTAATCAGCAGTCAGATCAGCATAGATTAACTTCAAGGTCAACTTCAGACCAACTATCAAGTAAGCAATACCTCAATCAAGAAACTGCCATCAGAGCATCAGAGCTATCAGTAAGCAGCCTGACCAAAGAATCCCTAAGGCCACCTCCACCCACACAGATAGGCAAGACACCAGAATATAAACTGATAGCAAACAGCACTCTTTACTAGCACTGATGATACTTCCTAGTTAGGGTAATGAAATGTTTGCAAGAAAACAAGCAAGCTCAGAAAGCACCAAGGACCCCGCATTGTAAGTCATTTGCTAAAATTTCCAAGAGGCACAACCAGTTCCTTATCTTTTTATGAACAATTAGTCAAGCTGGCTGAGGATTATATCCAAAGGGCACCAGGTTAATGAATACTGCTCTAGACTCTGACCTGGTTTAATTGCTATAAAGTTTCCAAAGGGAGCTCAACCCAGGGAACTTCATGAACATGGAGGCAGTTCCCAGTTCAGTTCACAGGTCTGGTGTATGTTGGTGGTCTCCCGACTGATTTGACTCTGCTTAGCCTCTGAGTCCAGGTCAGTCAGGGGCACCACCTGCTTAATCAGTAAGTGAAAATCTTATTTTAATTTCTCCAAAGTCATTTTAAATGGAAAAATGCATTAGAGAAGCACATTTTATTTTGCTTTGTGAACACAAAGCAAATTTATTCCCACATAAAATCATAGGCAAAGAACATGAGAGTGGCCTCTCTAAGTGCTGTCTTGCTTTATTAACTAATAGTTCTAATTCCTATTGACTAACAATACTGAACAAAATGAAGATTAGCATTAAATAATTCAAAGTTGTAAGCAGTCATAGGTAATGAGCCTACTTAGGGCAGAGGCCAGGGTGTGTGTTTATCTGCCACATACCTGACATTCCTTAGAGAAAGGAGAATGCCTTAAAGAGACAGGTATATAGTATACTCAATGCAACCACTTTTAACAAAGAAACATTTTAAATTAGGACCATCTAGATAGCTTCATCTTTCTACTGTGAATAGCATGTATTTTAGGGGGAGAGATAAGAAGTATATTTCATTTGTCAATGAAGTCTAGATTACAAACAGGAAGTTCTAAACTATGCCTGCAAGACTAGAATGTGGCCATATCCAGAAATTCTAGGTTTAGCCTGTATACATGTGGTATCCTCGGTAATCCTACGAGTAAATCTGGTTGCAAGCTTGTAATTTATCTCAGGTCACTTGATAAATTTTGTTCTTGAATGGAAATTTAACACTTCATTGGATTGTTATGGTAAGGAATATAAGAGGCAGGAGTATTAGATACATTTGCCACTTTGATTTACAAATAAAAAGTCAGGATAATAATATTAATGCGCATATGTGACACTGATACATTACAATATACTAGGTTCTTGGAAAGAACTCAGTGAGTACGAAGGCCAACCACATAAAGAACTGGCAATGGTGACTTCATTTTGTTGTGAACAGAGAATAATAATTCTCATCAAACTACAGCAATCTTCCTATTCCAGGTCTTTGAGAAGGACTTGATAGGTGGATAAAAATGCCAAATCCAATCTAAACATCTGGCTGACTGTGTGATAAACCATAATACTGTTACTATTGAAAATAATGAAGTATTATAGGCCAATACATTAAACAAATAGCAGGTTAAGCAGATAATAACAAGACTTGGCAATGGCTAGGAGCAGGAAAGTTGAAAAAGGAGGCACAGGGGCTAATTCTGGTTGCACAAGGCCAAGCCTTAAGAACAAATGCAAACAAAAAACAAAAAACAGCAATTGAGAAAACAGCAACTGACAGCAAGTGCTACCCTCTGCAAAAAAACAACTAAAAAACCAGTGAAGCACTGCTGCAACAAAATCTCTGACTCCAGACAGTGACAGAACATATTAGCAACAATGGTAAGTCAGAAGAACTGCAAAAAATACCATTTGCCTGCAAGCAAGAACTAATGGGACCAAAGAGCCATGGTGGTGTAGGGGACTAATGCCTCATAAAGTACTAACAGCTGCCTGCAATTAGTGCAGGTTCGACTCCCACCAGGATCAAGGTTGACTCAGCCTTCCATCCTTTCGAGGTAGGTAAAATGAGGACCCAAATTGTGGGGGCAATAAGCTGACTGTGTAAAAATGCCGCTTGGGGGAGGGTGAGAGCCCTAATGAGCAGGCATATGCATGGAATGAGGGCTGTTGCTAAAAACACATTGTAAACCGCCCTGGGTCTTCGGAGAAGGGCGGGATATAAATGGGATTTTTTTAAAAAATGGAGAAAATAATGGAATATAAAGAAACCAAAGCACTCAGGAACTTTTGAATTCAAACTGATGGACACCTGCCGGATAACACACCAGATTTAACAATTGTCAATATGATAAAAGAAAAGTGGATATGGTAGTATCTGGGGACAGTAGAATAGAACAAACTGGAAAAAAATAATAAAATATAAAGACCTGCAAATAGAAGTAGAACAACTGTAGCAGAAGAAAGCAAAAATAATACCTAAAATCATAGGCATCTTCGGTGCAATCCCAAAACATCTGCAGCAGCATCTGAGCAGCATCAGCATTCAGAAAACCACCATCAGTCAAATGCAAAAGATAGTTTTAATTGGAACAGTTTACACCCTTCAATAATACATCTAACACTATCAAATATCAATATTTGCCTATTCCAGATCCATGGGAAGGATTCTATAGGTGGATAAAAATACCAGTACGAGTCTAAATAGCTGGCTGAGTGTGTGAGCAACAATAATAAAAATTTAATCCTCCATCACAGTCCTTAATCACTGTGTCATAACAGTATACTTTCCTTTATTTTGGTGGATTAGTCTGGACTGACAATTATGCAACAGAACATGAAGAAATTAATAGATTTTGTTCCCAAAGGCACATGTTATCCCTTCCTCTAAAAGCAGGAACCTATCAGGAAAACATATGCTTTAATCTCTCCCAAAGGTTTGTATAATATTGTACCTGAGCTAACTACAGACTTTAATTCTAGGCAGGTCCAATGAGAATGCAGTGCTAGACTAGTTATAGAATAGGAATATGCATTCCTGCAACATATTGGCATTGTCCATTTGCAGGTCTCAAGTCATAATGGTGTCATCTCAAGTACTAGTACTACCTTCAGTGAATTATCCAATTCTCTGCAATTCATTTTCCCCTGATCTTCCTTTTCTACCATTTTAGAATAAAAAGCACAGAAATCCAATCTTTCAGCATTCTGACTGGTGTACTGAAAATGTTGACTTATGTAAAAATAACCCAAAATGAAAAGATTTGAATTTTAATCTAACATACGTTTTAATATTAATATAATTTGTTGTGTTTGCTTAAGCAATTATTAACACTGTAAAACATAAAGCTGTCTGAGAGCTTCCCTACCACTCCCTACCCAAGCTTTGTTAAATACATTAGGTCATATTACCTTGTGATGATGTAGTCAGAAGGATTAATCAGTAAGTCATGTTTTAGCTCCACCTCATGATTGTGTCACATTGTGTAAATTCTTCCCACATGAGATGAGAAGACTATTCCTCTTACACATATTTAACCTTAGCAGTACTGGGCAGCATTGGCAATGATGATCCATTCCTCCTCGTGGTGCTGCTGGATACAGCCCACCCACTTTTAAGTGTTGCTAAACAGATCAGGGATGCTGATGCCAGGCCCTGGTGACAAGCCAGTCAGAAATTTTGTTGCAACAAATGGATCGAAGCCACTAGGGCATCCCCCACAGGCAATGCAGGCTGCTCCAACCCAACCAACGTGAAAAATGGACAAGGGCTACCAGTCCAGAAGCAGGACTGGTTAAAGAAGGCCAAAAGAAGCCAAATCACTGTGCATTGACACTCTCAACAAAGGAACAATGACTGGACACAGCCACAAGTTAGCCAAAATCCTGAAATACCACCATATTGACATAGCATGCCTTCAGGAGACCAGGTGGAAGGGACAGAAATCTAGAGACACTGGAAAGGTTACCAACTTGTTTACCAAGGCACTTCCAACAACTATGGGGTTGCTGTTGTTGTGAATAAAGATCTTTGCAGCCATGTGCCTGAGATCCAGAGACACTCAGACCACCTCATGTCTGCCACCACTGATACACTCGTCTGCTGACTCCAGGTGTTTTTTTGCTTATGCCCCATAAACAGAACTTGATGAAGACACCAAGGATCAGTTGTGGAATGAACTGCAGACTAAAATTTGTGCCTGCCCTGAAGACCTGCTGCTCCTTTGTGGTGACTTGAATGGTCATGTGGGAAGCAATCGGGATGGCTACCAATGCCACTGGAAAAAAGTTATGGAAACCACAATGAAGATGGACTTTGCAGAAGCAAATGATCTCATGATCTGCAACACATTTTTCAAGAAACATCCAGAGCATCTCATTACCTTCACCAGTGATGGAAATAGCAGTCAAACCAATTTTATCCTTCCCATGGTATGGGAACACCAAGGTTATCCCTCCTGATGTTCTTGCTCCACAACACAAATTACATGTTACAGAAAAAAAGGCCATAAGAGAATGAAAGCATCACAGGCCTGGAGAGGATCAAATGGTGGAAGTTGCAGGACCACAAAGAAGCAGTGACCAGAAAAATTGTATTCCCACCTATCAGTGCGGCTACAAGCTACACATCTGGTCAGTGCTCTGTGACTCTGTCATCACTGCTGCCAGATAAATCCTCCACATCAGAAAATTAGGTCATCATTATATCGACAAAAAAAAGTGTGGCTATGGACTGAACAGATGCAGGAGATAGTACAAGAAAAGAAGCAAACTTTCAAGAAATGGCAGGCAGATAAGTCCAAAAAGAATTGACAGAACTATGTAACAGCCAAAAGAGCAGCCAAGAATGCAGTTTCTGAAGCCAGAGCAGGACACTACCAAGACCTATATGATTGCCTGGAGATGAGGAAATGGGAGAAAGACATCTACCAATTGGCCAAAGCACAAAAGGCGGCTGCCCAAGACATCAAGCATTACATGTGCATTAAGGACAAAGATGGAAAATGACTGCAAGATAAACAGGAGATCCTGCAATGATGGCAAGATCATTTCAATGAGACCTCCGACATTGAATTCCACATCCACCAATTCCAGAAGGCACACCAGCCTATGGATCCAATCTGCTCATAACTGAGGAAGAAGTCAACAATGTTGTGGCCAAAATGAACAACCTGAAGGCCCTTGAACCTGACAACCTTCCCGTGGACTTCTGGAAATTAAAGGAAGTGTTAGACACAGGGATACCTTTGCTGACCGAGTTGTTCAATGCTGTAATGAACACTGTCCATGTACCAACTGATTGGTCAACAAGCATAATGGTTCCCATTTTTAAGAAGGCAGCTGACCCAGCTGACTGTGCCAATTATCACCCAATACACCTTCTGTCTCACACTATGAGATCTTTGACACATTCTCAGCATCGCCCAACCCATCACCAACCAATGTGGCTTTGTCAAAGGCTGTGGAATAAATGATGCTATCTTTGCAGGCTGCCAGCTCATAGGGAAGTGTCATGAGAAGAGACAACCACTACACATGGCATTCCTAGATCTGGAGAAGGCATTTGATCATGTTCCACACCAACTGATCTGGCATGCCCTCTGAGATCACAGAGTACCTGAACCACTCATTGACTGGGTCAAAATGTTATATAAGAACACCAGCAGTCAAGTGCGATGGCACTGATCTCTCCAACAGATTCCTGAAGATGGTTGGGGTGCACCAAAGCTCTGCACTGCACCACTTCTGTTTATATTGGTCATGGATACCATCACACATGACCTGCAGCAGAAGAAACCCCGGACTATGCCGTATGCTGATGACATTATGCTCAGTTCCACCACTAGCAATGAACCACAGCAGGAAGTCCAAACATGGAATGATTACCTAAACCATTTTGGACTCCACATCAACATCAAGAAAACCAGTACTTAGAGACTGTTACCACCTCTGGAACACTTCAAATTAATGGAGAAAACCTAAAGAAGGTGGACATTTTTGGGTATCTGAGATCCCATCTCCAAGGCAATGGTGACATCAATGGCAAGGTGCAAGCAAGGGTGAATGCAGGCTGGATGCATTGGCAAGAACTCACAGGTGTGTTATGTGACAGACGAATGCCAACTCGTCTTAAATCTAAGATTTACAAGACAACCATCCATCCTGTTGCACTGTATGGCACTGAGTGCTGGGCAGCAACAACAGGGACCGAAAGCTATCTCTATGCCATGGAAATATGAATGCTTTATTGGATATCAGGCATCTCACTTCTTAACCACATCACAAATGACACCATTTGACAGCATTTTGGTGTAGCACCAATTACAGAGAAGATGGGAGAAGGCCAGATCCGCTGGTATGGACATGTCCAGAGAGTAGCATCTTCCACCATGGCCAAGACTGTCTAACCTAAAGTCAATGGCTGGTGATCTTGTGGGCATCCAAAACAGAGATGACAAGACACCATCAACAAAGACATGCAAGCCGCTGACCTGCGCCTCAGAGATGCAGCTGACCGTGCAAAGTGGTGTTCAGTGATCCAAAAAGCAGACCCTGCATCTGTTGGAATATGCTAGGAAGTAATACTATTAGTAGTAGCAGTGGGATACATCTAATTCAGTGATGCCACCTTTGCTAGAGAGTGTGTCCGTTCAATATACAAAAAGCATCTCAATCACATCATCACTCCAATGAATTGTCTTACACAGCAAAGAGGAATTTTTTTCAGATTACAGGATTTTGGAAGCTATGATTCTAATATTTAATTTTCACATAATAAAAGAGCAAAACTCTTGGAATGAATGCCTGAATCTAGTTGCCATTCTAAATTTCACATAACGTTCCAGAATGTGATTGTCAAGCACCAGCATGTAAAAAAAATCTATAAAAGAGAGCATAGGTAAGGATCCAATAGAACACCATATTAAGGCCTTGGCAGCTATTCAAAGGTGCTAAATAGCTGCCAGTCCTGTTTTACAAGTGGCTGCCGAAGTTTAACACAACATCTTTATCAACCTTAATCCCAATTCCTCTTGTCATAGAAAGGCAACTTTTAGTCAAATTACTTGTTTTACAGTATTCAATGCTTATTATAGAGAAGTTGGGAAAAACAATTTTCCAACACTTTTGGATCTCTAATATAGGAAAAGATTCTAAAATTAGATTTACGAAGAGTGAGTCAATCGTAATATTCATTCAGATTGATTTGGAGCTCGCCCAACTTCACCCGAATTTTAGTTCAAAAATTCAAATCTCTTTGTTTCCTGATTTATTGAGTAAAATTGAAAATCAAAAAATGAGTTTAACCACTGGTATGTTTGTTTTTCACAAAGCAATCTGAAATCTCAAGAATTATAGTATTATGTAATATTTCAGATTTTTTTAAAAGGTATAGAGTTTTTGCATTACACATCTTAAAAATATGTGGGTGTAGTTTTTTTGTTTTTAAATTCAATCTAGGCACCAGCCAACATGGGTGGCTCATGCTCTCACATCAACTCTGGGTGGCTCAGAATATAATAAACAACAAAACATAATAAGAATAAAACAAAGTGGGATCTGTCACCCTGTACAAAAACACAGACAAAATACACATTCAACTTCCATTTTTCATTAGTAAAGAAACTACTAATAACATTTTTATTTCAATCAGGGATTACAGCTGTCAGTACAATTTGAGGATCTGTTTTTCAAAAGAAGACTTCTTACCAGCATATTGGGGTGTGGTAATGTTTGTTATGAAAATTATTTATGGTACAACTCTAGCTCATACTGCATCAAGGGGAAGAAACCAGCAGAATTCTGGTGAGGATTTGTGATGAACCAGATGTCTCTGAAGGAGCAGAAAAGGCAATGCGGTGGGATCAGCAGCCAAAAGGTGAATTCTGGCTAGCACAATCTCTCCAGAAGGAGTGATTGCCCATTGGCAATCCAGATGATTACTCCTTGTGAATAGACTTCTGGAACTGAGGACTTTGCAATTAGTTTATGAATGGAGTAGCTAGAGGCAGGAGTGGGTTTCAGCTGGTTCGGCCCGGTTTGGGTGAACTGGTTGTTATGATTTTGCGTGGTTCAGAGAACCGGCAAATCACACTCCTGTCTGGCCCTGCCCCTCCCCGCCACAATTTTGCACAGTTCAGAGGCAAATCTTGCCACTGACTGGCAAAAACAGGCGTAGCCATTTCCTGCTGTGTTTCGGTGTGAGAAGCTTCTCCTCCTCACACCGAAAGAGAGGGGGCTGCACACACATGGCATTTGGACTAGCTGAGTCCAAACAGCTGAACAGCTGAGATGCACCAGAGTCTTTTGTCTCTGGCGTGTCTAAGCTGATTTCTAGCCCAAACAGAATGTGTGCACAGCCACATAGAAGTTTCTCCTCCTCAAACCGAAAGAGAGGGGGCTGCACGCATGTTCCGTTTGGGCTAGAAATCAGCTGAGATGCACCAGAGCTATTTTTTGGCAAAATGCATGCACAAAGCAAACTGGTTGTTAGACCAGTAGAAACCCATCCCTGACTGGAGTGGGGTGGTTTCCACCAAGCTCACTGCTGTAAAGTAGACTTTATGGACATAAAATTAGCATGAGCTTCATTTCTTAATCATTTTTTAATATAATTAACTTATAGCTAAAAAGGAGCTACAGTGGTCCCTCTGCTTACGAGCTACTCAACACACGAATTTTTCGAGTTACGAGGAGAAAAAGTGGCCATGCCCTTCTGAATTTTTTTGCTATCCGAGTGACAATTGGGGGGGGGGAACAGGAGCGCAGCGGCGGCGGCGGTAGCCGCTGCGCCACTACCGCCACCTGCACTACCGCCACCTGCACTGCCCGCCTCCCACCGCCTCCGCCTCCGTGCTACTGCCCCCACCCTCGCTACACCCGCCCCGCCTTCGCCGCTTTTGCCACCATCGTTACTACCAGCGGCGAGCCCTCTCTCACTCAGCCCAACGGAGCTTCCCTCGCTTCCCTTCCCCGCCTGCCCTACCGACAGAGGATTGAAGAGCAAGCCTCCGAGGGCTCTCCACAAGTCGCTCCACAGCCGCCCCAGCAGGGCAGGAGAGGAGGACGGAGGGAGGGGGGGATGGAGACAGAGACCCCG
>JANHFR010001995.1:31669-42736 GCA_032468015.1 Mimophis mahfalensis | reverse complement strand
TTTATGACTTGTGGACTTCAACTCCCAGCATTCCTGAGCTAACATGACTGGAAGAGGAATTCTGGGAGTTAAGTCCACAAGTCATAAAAGAACCAAGTTTGCCTACCCCTGTCCTATAGGAATTTTTGGAACTAAGTTCCAAATAAATTGCTGTGTATTTTTAATGATTAATTATTGGTCAGTTATTAGTTATTGTTAGTTATTATGCAGATAATGAAATGATGCATTTTGGGATCCAATAGTTGTTTGGATTTTTATCATATTTTAAAAAGATCCATCTGGTCACATGGTATTAGTTGAAAATGCTCACTTTCTGGTCTGGTTCAGTTTCAAAAATCCTTGGAAGCAACCAGTTTATACAATCTGTCCCTTTTCTTGTAGTCTGCAAGATGGAAGAGAGGGAAAAGAGGATGAGAGAGAAAAGAGAGAGACAGAGGCAGAGGCAGAGACACACAGAGAAAGAAGATAGTACTATAAAGATAGGACACCACCTATTTGTGGTCTGGTTCTACTCACCATTTTCTTTGACCTCCCACATTTTGGTATGCAATGTATCCATGAACAAATTATTTCTGCAGAAAGACAGTTCTTGAAAAAAAATAATCTTATCCTGTCTCCAGAATTTTTGTATTTTACAAAATAAACTTCATGTTTTTTCCTTTGTAGGTTTTTTTTGTGGAATCTGTCTGTGATGATCCAGAAGTGATTGCTGCCAATATATTGGTTAGTGTTTTACATTCTCTAGTTTTGTTTTACTCAGTCATTCCTGCTGAAGAAAGAATTAGCACAATTGGACCATGTTTAAGCTTAGGCTCTATAGTCAGAGTCAGAAGTCAAACCAAGTCAAACCAGCCAGATCCAAGTCAAACCAGTCAGAAATCATGTTTTCAAAATAGAAAGAACACAGTACGTGCAACACCATAAAGAGTTCAAAATAGGAAGATAAATTGCAGCTGGTAAATGCTTTATTCTGGGCATTATTGGTCTGCTAATTCTGTGAGTTCTGTCCCACTCTGCACAAACCTTTCTCCTTTATAGAATTTAGTTTTGCCAAGAATATATTGCATATAGTGACTGCAACATAATAGAAATAGAGTACTAGAGTCTTTTGTGTTTGTTTGTTTGTTTGTTTATAGAATAATAGATTGTATGAATTGAGTACTGGCTCTGGGCGACAGACAGTGCCTTTAAAAAAAAGCAAAAGGTAACATAAAAATGAACAAAGTAAATGGACATATCCTGGCGTATTTTAGAGCTTGAGAAATAACAGGTTTTCAGATACACCTGTAGAGTTGGAGTCATCCCAATTTTTATGGTGATTGGTATTTCAAATGGCATGTGTCACAGTGGAAATCATGTGGAACCTAGGTTCCATCAGCTAACATTGTTCTGTTGGATCTAATGAGGAGAGAGGTGGACCTCAGTTATTCAGGCCATATGCCATAAAGGGCTGGATAGATTGGTAATTACTCATTGCAGTAGTACTTCTTCTTCTATATTCATCAGATGTGTGTGTGTATGTTCCAGCATAACTCTGGAACGCCTCAAGCAATTTCATTCAAACCTGGTACACAGATGATTTACCCTCTGGAAACAAATACTGTGGGGATAATACACTCCCAGCACCCCTCGGGAAGCTTGTGTGCCTTAAAAGGGCTTCTGATGCCATGGTAACAGCTTCACAGCAAGGGGGGGGTTCCCCTGATTTGGGACACTGTGCAAGGGAGCTACTACATCTAGAACTTTAGACACAAAACAACAGAGTGAGGCCCAACTAAAGAATAAGAGAGATAGAGCTACTAAATGTAGAGCTTCACCGACAGTACAACAACAGGATTTGCCCACAAGGGGGCTCCTTCTGACTTGTGACGCTGTTCAAGAGAGCAGCATCAGCCCCGACTAAAGACATAGAGCTACTAACCACGTGAGTCCCAACTACAGGATTTTCCTGTCTAATACAGGATTGGGATAAATAAATACCTGGGCAATGCCAGGTTATTGGCTAGTAAGATTTACAGAGAGTCTCTTAAAATTATTCAGGCATCAGAATCTGCAAAAATGATATTTAGTTACATGAAACAAATCAACATTTGGAAGCTAGTTATTAATCTTGGAAGGCATACCTATGCATTAGAATCAGTGCATTTAAAAAAAAATCTCTGTATCTATTCCCAAATGGTCAAAATACCTTGTTATTTTGGTATACCTTGTTAGAAGACAATATTTGTTAAAAGTAGTTTATTAAAAGTATAGTTTAAGATTGTTATCACCACTGTTTATTTCTTTATGTTATATAAAGTTTCTGTATAGATAAAGTTTATCGTTCAGAGAGTTCATTTTTTGATTGCACCAGGATGTTAAAGTCTCCAGTCCAGATTATCCAGAAAGAAACCGAGAAAATGTGATGGAAGATTTTCTGAAGAGAATAGAATGTTATAAAGTCACCTATCAACCCCTTGATCCAGTTGATTATGACAAGTAAGATGCACAGCAAAGGATTCATGGGAATTCTTGATCATAGACTTGGATCCAGGACACACCAATGGCAGAGGTGACTTTTCTGAAGACCTTCCCTGAGAAGCCTGTTCCTGAATAGGTTTGGCTGTGACAGGGGAAGATAAGGTCTTCCTTATAAACTTCATGAAATTCAAATGGAGGATTATTCTGGGTTCACAATACTCTTCCCAGGTTTTCAGTTACATTTATTTTGTTCTAAACTCCCTGTTCCTTCATACACCCTAAAAGAATGCTTCACCATTCCAAACTTCAGGAGAGACTGGTCAGTGAGGTTGCCAGGGAAAAAAGAGTTGAAAAGTCACCTTCTACCGTACCTCATTCCATTGATACTCCTCTAGATCATGCAGAAGTATCATGTGTTTGGAACAGAAATGGAGTGGAAGAACAGATGGGAGGATATTATGATTTCTGGAAGGATATTCTAAAAAAGAGTGGAAAAATCAGAGATTTTATGCATGCAAGGTCTACTTTTTCTTACTTATTAAGAACAGAAATAATTTCTAGTACAAGAATCAGGTTTGTAACATCTATTTTGGTTTGGGACTGGTGCAAGAATCACTTCTTTTTAGCAATATTTAGAAATAGTTTAAAAAACATTTAAATATTTGTAATAATTAGTACACTTTAAAAAGTATCTCAGTAGTCTATAGAGATAGTTTTTATATGTCTGAAAATCCTTGCTAAAATATAATGTTTTTCTCCCTCGTGATTTCATAGAAATAAGCTTCTGCTTTCCAACATCTTTGCCACTTCTTGCCACTTCTCATTCACAGTTATTGCTTTGGAGTAGCGCTGAGTGTGTGTGTGTGTGTGTGTGTGTGAGTGAGTGAGAGAGAGAGAGAGAGAGAGAGAGAGAGAGAGAGAGAGAGAGAGAAAGAGAGGGGGGGAAAGAGGGAGAGAGAGAGGGAGAGAGAAGGAGAGAGAATCTGTATTTTAGATTTGATCTCTAAAAGGTGACTACTGGACAAGTGAAAAATGCAGCTACATCTTTTCCTACGATCACATTACATTCTCCTGCTGTTGTGCAAGTCCAATGTAATATATTCATCCTCCAGCATCTCTGAAACATTTTTTGGAGACTGAATCCTAAGTACTGCTCAGATCTAATATATAATGAAAAACTGGCCCTCATATTAAAATAACCAAATTCATCTTTTTTATGTATCAGCTGTTCACCTTTCTTTTTGTGGTGCACCCTCCCTTAGTTACAAAAACAGACATTGAATAATTGTGTGATGGCTTGCTACCTAATGATTTGTGGTATATATTTTTTAATTACAGAGACCTTTCTTTCATTAAAGTTATCAATGTTGGGCAGCGCTTTCTGGTCAACCGGGTCCAAGACTACATCCAAAGTAAAATTGTCTATTATCTCATGAATATTCACATTCAGCCACGCACAATTTATCTCTGTAGACATGGAGAAAGTGAATGCAACCTTATTAGAAAGATAGGCGGAGATTCGGGCCTGTCAACACGTGGGAAGCAGGTATGGTCTAATTCACAGGAAGTTTGTATATTTTGTAGGGCACTGCTATGTTTCGGATTCAAGGCAAAAAGGCAGTCAGGGTACACACATTTTAGTTGTCAGCAACTCCTTAAATGTAACATGTTTTCTACACTCACATTGCTTTAATGAATTACAAACAGGATCTACATGAATTTGCATACTAACAACTAAATTAAGACAGATTTTCTGCCCAATTTACTTTCAGTTCAGCTGAAGACCAGAAATACATACTAAAAACAACAAACATTACATTTTAAATTTACTAGTTTTTGCTGGAAGCCTGGCTCAATTTATTATACTAAATAGTATTCTGAGAAGACCCATAGACATCATCACCTTACATAATTAAAAAACATTTTAAAAAGATATAAATGTGTTTTAAATAAATTGAATGGAATAAAAAAATAGAAGATTTCTTTAGCATTTATACCTCAAATTTCTTCTGTGATATCCTTCATCCTTAGTCATTTTACCATAAAAGATTATGATTACTCAAAGTGACCCACTCCTTGGTATATTACTGGTAACTCCTAGTATAAATCAGAATTCATAGTAATCACAGAAATTCTGAAAGTTGGATACAACCATTTATAATAGAAATATGCTTACATGTAATTGGGCTGAGGAACTTTGGGAGTTTTTTTTTTAAATCCCATTTATACCCCGCCCTTCTCCAAAGACTCAGGGCGGCTTACAATGTGCTCAGCAACAGCCTTCATTCCATGTATATGCCATCCACAAGTCTTAAAGTTACCAGGGTTGGAGACCCCTGGTATAACCCACTGTTTTATATGTTATTTTTAGATAATGGATTGCAGTCAAGTTACTGTTCCTTGATGGAAGGATTCTTTCATGCCCTGTTGCAGCCCATTGTACTTCTCTAAAATTGACCTGTAACATGGGAAAATTCTTCAGAATGATGCACTGATCAAAGCTTATTTTGGATCAAAAAACTTTCTATTACAGTTGGAATTGTAGCACAACAGTTGGAAACAAAAAGGGAATATACAATACCAAAAAAAAGTCAAATTTTGTATTGAACTTTGTGATTTTAAAAATTTAGCTGTGTACGACTTGGGGAGAAGAGATGCTTCCTACAGCTTCCAAATTGCTGTTTCCAATGCCACCTTAAATTTTTTTTCCTGATAATGTAAGCAGTACCAAAAACAAGTTGCTGTCCTTATCTTCATAATATGCAAGGGGAAATCTTAATCATACTGTATTGTTTTATAGTTTGCAGAGGCATTGAAAAGGTTTATCAAAGAACAAGAGATTATGGACCTGAAAGTTTGGACTAGCCAGTTGAAAAGAACAATCCAAACAGCAGAAGCCCTAGGAGTGCCATATGAGCAGTGGAAGATCCTGAATGAAATAGATGCAGTGAGTAGAATGGCAGAAAAGTTAAAAAGATAGTGGTGATGTAGTTTCAAGTAACCTTCATTGCCATAAAGATAAGCTGCATACAATTTCATTTGTCTGTCTGTCTGTCTACTTTTCTTCACCTCTCTTTCTCTCCATCCATCCATCATTTCATAAATTAAATTCAAAAATAAATGCCTATTCAATAGGATATTTATGGCTGCAGTCAAGAAGCACTTTTTATCAATACATCAGGCTCAGTATTGTCAAGCTCCTCTTTCCAAGCTTCTGGAGTAATAGATGGTATAATATATTTGCTGTCATGTTTGGAGAAATGTAAGTCTTGGAAAAGACAAACTGCTTAAGTTCAATTAAATTCTTTGGAATTCCATTTTTAATTTTCTAGGGAGTATGTGAAGAAATGACATATGAAGAGATTCAGAGAAAATATCCAGAAGAGTTTGCACTTCGAGATCAAGAGAAGTACCTTTACCGCTATCCTGGAGGAGAAGTGTGTTTTTTTTAATCATTATAATCATTTTAATCACTAAATATTATAATTTTCATTTGATAGAGTTGGAAGTGTATTCAGTGTATTGCAACAATAGTCCTTAAAGTTAAAACAGAACTATAATATAGAATTGTCCTGGAGCTGATTGAGAAATGGCAAAATAAACAAGCTTTATCATTTTAGGGCAGAAACACAACAAGTATTAATGCGACATAATTGCTTCCAGATTCTTATTCTTATCCTCAGAGTCTTAACAGTCTTAATAATCTGAAATGCTATCAGAGCCTTCTGAATCATCTGAATTATAGAATTATACTCACTGACAGATTTTCAGGTGTTATAATGATGATAATAAAGAAAAGGAAGTTCTTGATTTAGAAATCTTGCCTCCCCATCCCAAATCAAAATAATTCATGTAAGCTATGTTAAATTTTCCAAGAAAGATCCATGATGTAATATATGTAGTACTAGCTGATAACCCAGGTTCACCCAGGTTTAGTCGGGCCTGATGCTGGTCTCTTGTGCAGGAAAATCCTGTAGTTGGGACTCGCGCGGTTAGTAGCTCTATGTGTTTAGTTGGGGCTGATGCTGCTCTCTTGCACAGTGTCACAAGTCAGAAGGAGCCCCCTTGTGGGCTACTGATTTTTAGGGCACACAGCCAGTATTTTTCGGGCACAGAGACCCCCTCCCCCGAGGGGTGCTAGGGATGTCTGACCCCCACAGTGTTTGTTCCCAAAGGGTAAGTCATCTGTATACCAAATCTGGTTGAAATTGGTCAAGCTGTTTCAGAGTGTATGTGGAATATACACACATACATACATACACACATACATTCGATTTTATATATATAGATAGTAGATAAAATATAATAGTCAGCTAAGTAGAAAAAGTATTGGATACTTTAAAAACACATTTATTGGAAACTTCCCTCTTTCTGATTAATATTTTTCTTGGGCTTTTTTAGTCTTACCAAGACTTGGTCCAGCGCTTGGAACCTGTAATTATGGAACTGGAACGTCAAGAGAATGTCCTAGTTATTTCTCACCAGGCAGTTATGAGATGTCTATTGGCCTATTTTCTTGACAAGAGTGCGGGTAAAAAAAAATTTTTCTTTTTATAGCTAATGGAAATAAGGCAGTGATTATCTAGAATAGAGGTTAGCAGTTTACACGCAGTTCCTTCTCTAAGCTTTAGATCCCCAGTTCACCTAATTTAAGTTGATCATCATAGCTTGCCATAACTTCAGTTTGTAGTCCTTTTCTTTGGTACTTTTCTCTAGCAACTCTTTGAGGGAATGTTTTTTTAATGTCATATTTTCTGAACTGCTTCCTTTTTTAACATTATCTTACCTACTTTTACCTCACAGCCCTAACCACCACTGGTATGCTGCCTTAATCTAGTAAAACCATACTGTATATATGGTAGTCTTCAACTACCAAGAGGTTTCTCTTCCTTAATAGGAAACCATTCATTAACTACATAAGACAATAAATGCATAATTAGTAACCACATCAGTTTAATAAATAAATATTGATAGCAGCCATGAGGATAGATTTCATTCAGAACTACAATGTGCAAGGAGGGGAGATTTTCGATTCTGCCTGTTTTAGTCCAGATGAAACTCAGCCTTCACATTCATACATACTCTTCCTTTTTTTCTCCTGAGTTTATAAAGCTTCCATAGTTACTAAAATAGACTCAGTTTCATATTGTTGATTATTTTCCAGACTAGATTTTACTCTCCTGCCTAAGGTTGTTGACATTATGGGCACTTTCAAAACATACATACTGTATACACATTCAATGGCTTTTACTGATATTGGGGCCAGTAATCTCTATGTGTGGAGGTTAGGATGTGATTATGTAATGAATGTGCAGTTATGGGAAATGTGAAATTATTATTTGACCAGGCTTTATTGCAATCTTGCTTTGTTTTTTATATTGATTATTTCTCTATGTTCTTTAAATGTTACTCAGTATTATTGGGTTAATATACTTGCTACATTAACCATCCCCAATCTACTATAGTTTATATATCTTGGATTAACATTTCCAGAATTCTTAGCTATCTTGCTAAGTGGCTTGGGTGCGGCGCATGTCTGTGTGTCAAAATTTGCATGATATATGGCATAATCCAGAGTCCAGCCCCTTTTGAATGGGTATCAATATTGCATGCATAATTGAGAATGTCAAATCTATGGTCATCATGCAGATTTTCACACACACGCACACACACACACACACACACACCCATGGATGCGCCATGCAACTGGAGGATGTCCAGTTGAGGAACACTATGTTATTGTGTAAAAGATGCATGTATTATAATATATCATCTTAGGAAGTAGTACCTCCTGGCCAATGTTGTTTAGATCAGGCCTGATCAATGCTTCCATATGAGACTTCCAGGAAATATCATGACTGTAAGTGTTATCAGGAAATTTAACAGTATTCTCAGAAAGCAACCACAAACCACTTCCATGTAACCATCAGCAAAGCTACCTAGATCTGTCCATTGACCTGAAAGAAATTTTCTTTACATAATTTCAGAGAATTACTATTATCTAATAGGTTTATGGTATATAGATTGAGTTCCATGCTGAAACTGTTAAACTTCCGCACAGCAGAACATTTTGAATAGTCAAATATTATAATATAGTTGTATTGGCTCTATTCTGTACCTCAATTCTACTTCTAATGTTCTCTGCATGTCAGTCTTCAGAGCCTGCAGGTTTATTCATTAAGTTCCTGCGGAATCAAAGTATACTGTGAGCTTTATATTCCAACACATCTGTTTAATGTTTATTACTTTATCTTAGATGAATTGCCTTATTTAAGATGTCCTCTTCATACCATCTTTAAGCTTACACCAGTTGCTTATGGCAAGTATTTCTTTGTTTATGTGGGAAATGGGGGAGAAAAGCAGTAATACAAATATCTATTTACCTTATCATTTTTTTCATTAGATTAGGTATATTTTGTTTCTTGAATTAATAAAGCATAATTAGTACAGTTATGTTACTTTTTGGTACATGTGTGACGTTTACCCATCTCAGTTTCCCTATATAAATCATGATACTCCTCCTGATAAAACATGTTAAATTTAATCAATGATAAGCTAAATTAAATGTGATTTGTTGGGGAATAACTAATTAAATAATTATAGTGAGATCTAAGTCTTCTATCTATAAGTCTAATTCTTGCCTACTTTGTCATAGTCCTTAAAGTATGTGGGATCAAGTATTTCAAGTCTCTTCCTTGATATATATTGCTTTTCATTTCTCTGATGATACTCTAGTATTTCAGTTCCAAAAAAGTTCCTTCTATTTTCAGGCTGCAAATTAGAAATGATTTCTCTGAATGTTGAAGCTGTAGACACCCACCGGGACAAGCCATCCACAGTGGTATGTACTAAAAAAAAATCTGCTATAACTGCTCTATATTCTTATCTCTTTTATATTTCATTTCTGACTTAGTCATAGCCAATCTTAGATAATTCTCAAAAAAGGAAAGAATGAAAAGAGTACTGTATTTATGTGTTTTTCATTTCTTTTGTTCTCCCCAAATATAGAAAGAAACCATAAAATAAATTCATAAAATTCATTATGATAAATATTTGGTCACAGTTTGTGGGCAGCCACATTGGACATACCAAATACTCCACAAAATGCAGACTTATAATACATGAAAGGATTATTAGGAGAATCAGCTTAGCTGAACACTTCTCACAAGGGCCGAATTAGAAAAACGGATTCAGAGAATATTAGCATCGTGGAACACTATGATCATTTTCAGAATTACTAGAATGGCAATAAAAATCCATAAATACCTGAATTCTTTAAATAGGGAAGAAGTCTGTCAGCTGTCACCTATGTAACAATCAGTGATTAATCAAGGGCATTGCTTCGTATTGAACATGAGCAGATCAAGATACAACATCTATATCCAAGTTTAATTTCAGATCCACTCTGAAGAACTGTGTAACTTCATTGGTAAAAGTTATATAAAAATAGTGTAAATGCTTCATTTCTGTGAAGACTTTGTTCTGTTTGCAAATATTGGCTTGGGCAGAGCTTCAAAATGGTTCTTTGTGATGAAGGCCCTTCATGATGCTGTGTGAAACAGTGGACTCATGAGCCATGTTGTTTCACTTTACAAAAGAAGTTTCTGTGTAGATGTTGTTGCATTTGTACAGAAATCTCTCTGACTCTTCTATTAATCTATTGCAAGCAGCAGAAGAGGCTTTTGTACAAAGTCAACAGATGTAAAAAAAACTTTTTTGAGTTACCAAAATTTGCAGATAAGACCTTGTAGAGATGAAAAGTGCCCTATCAAAGGGAATAGACAAATGCTATGTCAATAAAAAGAAACAGTTACTTCTTCCAGCCTTAGCAAACATGTCATTTCAGTTGCATAGTAAGGTAGAATATGCTTCATCTGTTTTTATTGTGGTTGTGCTTTCCAAAAATCAATCTTCCCAAGCTGTAATTTTGCTTCCTTTGCTCTAAGTTCTTTGCCAGATTGTACCTGGCAACACTGTCTAATTTTGAATTAATTACATTCCTGCATGCTAGATCAAATATCCCATAACATAATATTTCTTTGGCTTTGTTTACATTGTTAGCATGATCTCTTATCTGTTAATTTAAAGAAAAAGATGTAATTGCATTGACTCTCCCAGCAAATGTAACATAACTTTTAATATTTATATTCTTCAATATTAAGTATAAAAATAATACTGACATTCTGTTAAACATAGTTTCCTATTTTCTGCTTAGGTCTTTAAGAACCCATACATAGGCCCCATCCCAACAATGTTGTGTGGCTTGTTCAACAAACCAAGATTAAACCAAACTGTGGCTTAGTGCAATGTGCAAACATATTGCAATGTGTAGATTATGTAACTTGGTGGTGAGAGAAAATCATTCTGCAGATTCTTGGAAATACTTTTATTGAAATGAATGTCATTAATTTTTAAACTTGCAAATATGCATTTATATTAATTCATGCAAATTGATATTTCATGTATGTGCTTTGAATCTTTCATTCAATTGGTAATGTTCTAGATAGCAGCATGTACAGTATCTGTCCTTGGCAGATCGTCATAAAACAAAATAAGTGCTAGCTAGTTCTTGGTGGAACAGCACCGAAATAACATGGGCTGCAAGCT
>JANHFR010001995.1:20681-31569 GCA_032468015.1 Mimophis mahfalensis | reverse complement strand
GAAATAACATGGGCTGCAAGCTAGATCAGCAACTTAAAGGGAGGGGGGGGGGGGGGAATCCCAAACAAAGGAAGAGCAATCCACTTCTGTATTATTGCCAGGAAAACAATGTCCATATATTCTCCAATGATCAAGGTCAATTGAAAGGAGATAATTCCAGTTTAATACTACTTGGTTAGATATCTACTTTCCAATATTTCTACATTTCAAAGCTGTAAGCTCTGTCATTATAATGCTATTGATTGAAAAAGAATAGCCTCGCATCATAATCTAGGAGAAAACGGTTGACTTGAGAGTTAAATTGCAAAAATGCAAAGGCCACAACAATGATAATTTCTATTTTAAAAGCTCACTGAAGTTTCCTAGTCATTTAGTCTCAAAATATATATCCATGGAAAATATTTGTTATGCAAAGAACCTCTTGGGAAATTTTTCCCATCTGTGCTGTCATAGGGTGTGGAGGACTTAGTCATACATCCTACCCACTCAAGAATCTAGTGGACGACAGGAAACAATAAAATCTCATTTCAATTTTCTAAACCATAAATTATTTCTTCATAGGCTGCAACAGTAGATACTGTACAAATTCTTATGCAATACCAATTGCATATTTTCCTATACTAGAAAAAAATCTAAAAAATGATCTTAAATGTCCCTGGTATATGAGAATACCGATTCTGCTGAGCAGAAGTGGGTACTAAATACCAATCTTATATCAGAAATAATGTACAAAACAGTGGTGTTGATGAGAAAGATTTAAACTGACAAAACTGGAAAAGTACAATTCTCCTTTCTATCTGTAATTCCCATTTACTTTTAATATTTGCTCTGTTGTATTTCCCAGACTATAGAATAGCTTTTAATGGTACTTAAGAGAGGGAGAGAAAGAAATCTGTCTATGAATTTCACCCCAATTCATTGCATGCTACTGATATTATTTTACGTATGTCTAGCATGAAATGTATTACTTACATATCCTGTGCTCTATTTCTAATTCCTAATCAATTTTCTCAACTACTAGCTTGATGTGAGTTAATCTGTAGAAAATGACACCTTTCCCCAGGTTTTCGTAGGAAAAGCAATATCTGAACATAACTTTGTTCACTATTTTAAAATCGAGCACTTGCACCCAAACTACAACATTTAAAAACTGCTAAAATGACAAAATCCTACTAAAATAGTTAAATGTTATGATCAATAGGTACATTTGGTGTAATAAAGGGCCTGAAAACTACTATTCAAAAGGTAGTACACGAAAGAGTTTCAACAGTTGTTTTTCAAAAGGCCCTGTCCACCATATTGTTAAAGTTCTTTGCTTTGAAATGTAGAGAAGACCTTCAGCACTGATCAAGTGTAGGCAGTTTAATGCTGATAAAGTTGAACTTTCCAATAACCTGGATCGAAATCATATAGTGTTTTAAATAGCAAAACTCACAAGGTAAATTTTACCTGAAAACGCACTTGTGGCCAATACAGGTGGTATAATAGAGATATCACCTATTTCAATTGTACCTTAAAAATGGTCCCTGTGTACCAATTTGCAATGTCAGACTGATCACATGATAGTAATGCTACTGAAGCATAGTTTACTGAAACAAGATTCCTCTGGTGTCAAAGTTGCCTTAGTTATGCAAATGAAAATTTGTGTTTTAAAGCAAAAGCTAAAATTACACAATTTATGTGAAATAATTATCGTCTACCTATTGAGACTCATACAAGTGGCAGTTAATATGTAAGTAGTTTTTTTGTCATGCTTAATTTTTTCCACTGCAGTCCTTTATCCAAAACAAATTTTCCTAGTCATTTTTTTCTATGATAAAAAAGATGAATTTCTTGCTGAACATTATGTTTTATTAATTTGGAAATTAATTAATCTTTTAAAAAACAGGATCTTCTCTCAGTTTGCAATAATTGCAACGGCAACTTAGGATATTTTGTATTTTTTAACACATCGTTGCAGAACTTTTATAATCAAGAATAGGCAAAATTTGTTCCTTACTCCAGTGTGATTTCCCCCTTGGTTTATTGAAGAGTTGAGCAACTGTCACTTCTTTAAAATTCAGCTGCCGAAGGCTCTAGAGACTGTAGCAGTGACATTATCAGGAAAGGAAGGAAGGAATTTGTAAAGGTTATGTTGACAGAACAGGAACTATTCTCAGCCAGACAAAATCCTTATGTAAACAAAGAAAAATGAACCCAGCAATCAAGGTTGGGAAAAGTATAGCAAGAAATCCATTAACTGAAAAGTAGACATAAAGGTCTAGTAGGTATGCAGTACACCTTTTTTCTGTTTGCTTTCAGTGTGCTTTCATGCCAGACAGTTTTTTGCTTTTATTAATCTGGGCCTCGTGCTAGAGGCCTCAAGATTGGCTGTCCCGAGAATGGTGTGTATTTATTTGTGTGTGTGTGTGTGTCTGTGTGTGTCTGTGTGTGTCTGTGTCTGTGTGTTTGTGTGTCTGTGTCTGCCTGTGTGTATATAGTTTTAGATACTATATTAGCTGCTGACCAGTAGGAGGCACTAACGGATTGGACAAAATTGGACAGTAGCTAATACAATTTCTAAAGATCTAAGATTTAAACACAGGTTTGACATATAATCGAGACTAAGTTTGAACTGCCTTCTACAGGAATCAATATCTAGGTATACATTACCTTTGTAATAAATTAACTGGCCTAGTTCTATTGAGCCTGAGGGGCTTCTGATTGTGGGGATGTTGTTTCCGGAAAGTTGATATTTACTGTTGGACCTACCATAGTATGAAGTTTGACAGGATTGCTTGGGAGGAGGGTCAATAAAATGTTGGTGCTTCAGGATGTTAAAACTTAAGTATTGTTATGCTTTTTATTTGAATAAGAAGAAAAATCACATCGTGTGTTTCGGTAGTGTGGCTTGATATGGTTAGGAGTTGATAGATTGTGGATCTTTAGAGAAATATATAGGAAAATCCATTTGGCCCCTGTCTGTGTGTATATATGGATTAATTTAGATTGTATCCAATGGTGACTTATTCACCAAATTTTTGCCTATTCCCTTTGCCTCCTAAAGTCATTTGCTGTTATTCCATACTGTTACATGGCTTCCTGAGTCTGTCAGACCAGCTTTCTGGGGCTGGGTATGGGGAATGCACTGAATAAAAGGTGGGCTCAAAAAAAATCCATATATCTTACCTTGCTCCAGCAGAGTCATTTCTTATTTGTATACCAGCACTCTTGGATACTACTCATATTCACATTTCTTAAATGTCCTAGGAAGCATGATTTTGATTATCACTTGTATACTCTAGGGCAGAGGTTACGGGGGGCAGAGAGACATTTGGATGGATAACCTGGCATCAGAAACAGTCAGTGGCATTGTTTTTGCTTTGTGGGTTAGTTTCTCATTCTTATGGTATCCTCCATTTTTAATCAGAATAACCTTCCAAAGAACCAAACCCCTGTAAGGATGAGAAGGAACAGCTTTACGCCACTAGCCAGTCCGGACACAGTAAAACGGCCTCGCAATTACAGTGTTGGGAGTCAGCCTCTCAACCCGGCAGGATCCCTGCTGCTCCAGGAGGCTCAAGATCAACAAAAGCTTCAAGAGAGTGTTCAGGCGGTAATATCCTAAATCTCTACTCCAATTTGTACCACTGCCAAAGCAAACCAGAAAAAGAAAGGCAGTTAAAGAATGCCTGCAACTGTGGGGTTTCACAACATAGAATCATCTCTCATCTCTTAAAGGCTACTAAAAGTTGGAACAAATTATGTATGTAATGAATTATGCAAGAAAATTAGGCGATTTTCAGTCCAAATCTCTTGAAGTCTACAGAATTAAAGAAAGCTGAACTGAAGCTGCTATGATAGGCCAGGCTCCAATAAACATTTTGTTGTTTTTGCTGTTACTGTTTATCTATCTATCTATCTATCTATCTATCTATCTATCTATCTATCTATCTATCATCTATCTATCTATCATCTATCTATCTAACTTTCTAGGTATCATCTAGCTACTGTATCTAATTACCTACCCATCCCTCTGCCCGCCTATCTATCTATCTATCTATCTATCTATCTATCTATCTATCTATCTAAGACACACTGCCAACATCCCTTTCTAGCTGCATCTGTACATCAGATGGATGTTCTTCCAAAGCTTTTCTATAGTATAACTTAATAACATCTGATTTTTGTAAGAGAAAGTAGACTTTTAAAGCTTGGTAAAAAGGAATGGTACTCTTTTATTTGAAAAAAAGACTATTTTGCTTTTTTTCAGTTTTCAGCCTTGAGGATTATACTTGAGCATTACTCTTATGTAACAATTTAAGTTTGGCAATAAAAATAATAACAGTAATAATTTATGATTATTATCAATTTATTTTCTCCACTTTTCTCCTTCATTTTTAACATCAAAAAGAAAAGAAGTGTTAACGTGAATCTCTGGGGTGCATAGGGTTAGTACATAATAGAAACGTAGACAGTATTCCACACAGAATTTATGAAATACACTGTATGTTACACATACAGCATTTTGCAGCCATTTGGGGGAAGGGGATGGTTTTCATTCTCTTTCCATTTGCTATCTTGCTTTTTTTTTTTTTTTTTTTTGCTTATTCTGACTTCCCACAACTGAAGCTTGAGCTTCTCCTGTGCTGTTTTCTTTCTTTGCAGCTTCAGATGGAAAGTCCTTGCATGTGAGTATCCTTAAGAACAGCTTACATGTCTCATATGTTTTTGATTAACAGGCATTTTCCAAGAGAAGAAGAGAACTTTAGAAGAAAAGTTTATATTAAGAGAAAGTACTGTATCAAATCATCTTAGTGAAAATTAAAATCCATTTTGTATGGGTGAAATATGGTATGGTCATAAGATTTAACATTTATTTTACATGAATAAGATTAATCAAATACAACTAAAAAGGATCCGGTGTAACTATCTTGGTTGAAGTCTACTCTGAACCCAAGTATAAGCCATGTTACCATAAATTTTCCTGGTCAGCTAACGTGAATCAGTGCAGTACTGTCCTACGTACACATGGCTCCTGAAGAACAGCTGCTGGGTTTTAGGTTAAATGTGTTGGCAGGAGCCAATGAAAAAGAATAAAAACAATGCAGAAATGGTTTTAAAATTAAAAATTAGAATTACAATTAAATAGTTCTAAAATGCAATTAGAAAGTCAGCTAAAATCTTACCTGTTTTTGAAATGCCATGTGGGCCTTCTTAAAAAGCAACTAGTATGTTAGACTTGTGGTCTTGGCTGGGAATGTATTCTAATGCTCCAATGCAGTTATCTTAGAATTACAGATTTCCACCATGAGCATTCCCTTTGGATGTTTTCAAGTGCATATATGATATCTTGATAGCTTTGTCATCCTTTTAAAGAAGTGTATTTGACTTGATACAACTGATTGAATGCTTCATTTCTTTTGATATGACATACCTTTAAAATGCTAACTAGGTGAGTGCACCATGTACGATGCCAGAAAAGAAATAGAAGGGTTGTAAAACATTGTGCCGTTTATTTTTCATCCTATAATGAGAGAGGTTGTGTCAATGGTTTGTTATTCCCCTTTCTATAGGGAGAAATCAGATGCAGTCATCTGAGAACCTCTGGTTTCTGTCTTGACTCCCAAGTGAGACTGATGGTGAAAGAAGCAGTTATTCCAAACCTGTGTTCAGAGTGGCCAGTCACTTATGCTTCATGCTTTGTTTTGCAGTGATGCTTCCCTGCACTTCCTTTTGCTGGCAAATTTGTCTTGATATGCTAGCTTTCATATGCTGTTCCATGAAACTGTGTACATATGACTTTTTGTTGATCTTTTGTTTGCTTCGTTTGTGACGCTTTGTTTTCTCAAATGAAGCTTTCATTGTGTATATATTGCTGAAAGTAAAAACTGCCTGATAAACATCTGACAGAAATGTTTTGAGTTTTCCAGGGAGATAACATTTAATTTATGGGAGTCACATGATCTTTGCAAATACAGTTCACTCACCTTGAAATGCAGAAGTATTGTTAATGATTTATCCTTGTTGAGAAATGTACATTGGTGTATGGTTTGAATATTTGATACTAGTCCCATGCTTTGCCTTACATAAAAATGTTCTAAAGCTCATTTGAAAATCATTTTCCTGTGCAATTTGGTTTTATTATTCCCATGGAACATGTTAGTTCACATTATTTTCTTGGGAATATGTTCATAAAATTCCCTGTCCAGTGTTTACATTTTACTATAATCAGAAACTTAAAGTTTTTATTTATTTATTTAAGTTTTATAAATATCACTGGTCTTAATTTGTTTATCCCCAGCCGCTCAGTTTGTTTCAATTTCTGTGAAAAGTATAAAGAAATGGTCTAATGAACACAAAGAGAATTAATTGAAGTACCCTACAGATATAGATAACTAACTTGAATTAATTTAAAAAACTGATTAATGAAGGAACAGATTGTTGGGACCAATATGCTGACTCTGTAAAACTGCTTAGAGAGGGCTGTAAAGCACTATAAAGCGGTATATAAGTCTAGGTGCTATTGCTATGAAAATAATTTTTAAATTTAATAATAATGTACAATGTAGCATTAGAGTCTGGAGTAGAGAATAGGTTTCCCAAATAGTAGTTCACTAAATTTGAATTCTGCCTGTCAAGATCTTCCCTTAGAATAAAAATTGAAAAGGGTACCTACAATTAAAGGGAAATTCTTCTTTTAATAAAAGAACATCTTACTAAACCAACTAAACAGAATTTCACTATTGTAGTATAATAATATGCATTTGCTTTTATTGAAATCACTTTTGATTGCAGTAGTAGGAAAAAAAACTTGATGTGGGTTATTGGGAATAAGGAACAGTGAAAACTGAACTTTTAACTTATTTCTAACTTCTTTAGAAATAAAAAAAAGATCCTTTTAATTTCATTCTGTTGGGAACATCCATCTAATTTCCTAATTGCCTTGCTCCGATGTGTATTTCAATATCATAGAAACGAATTGTGGAAAATCTTGCAAAACGAAGTTTCATTGGACCATATGTGAAGCACCTCTTATATAATTGTTAAAGAAGCTGTGTTATTTGCAATACTGATAAGGTTGCTTTCAGGTTTGGTCCCAGCTCCCTCCACTTTTTTTCTCTAGCTGCCCTTTCTGCCTGGCAGAGGCACCTAGGAGCAATTGAACAATTTCTGGATGCTTCGGGGTTTTGAAAAGTGGGGTTTGTATGCACCCGCACAGTTCACTGAGATTCTGAACAGCTACAGTTTTGTCAGCTGATTTTGCTTTTGTATAGTTACAGTTTTAGCTCTGCGGTTAATGATTTGCTTCAGAAAACTGATAAAGGCAGCATTAATTGCTTATATACTATGTCAAGAATATTAGTTTACTTTCAGAACTCTGAACAGATACTCAAACAGGTGCTCACAGTGCCTTCTGCTATGATTGTAGAATAGATAGTGAAACTTTATTTGTATGTTAATAATATTAATGTCATAAGTATTACTGGTATGTATCTCGAGAAGTTACTGTAAGTGGCGTATAACAGTCAATAAAAAACAATGCATAAATAAATACATTTTAAAATAAAAAAAATAAGCATTACAAATGGAGATGATTAAAACCAAAGATATATACAAACTGTTATGTATTCAAATATTTTGAGCGGGAATTCCTGGCCAGCCCATTGGTTAATGGGCTGACCCAGAATGTATATAAAGGGCTGAGTTGCCCCAGCCAGTTGCTGGGTTTTTCACTATCATTAAAAGAGCTGTTGCAAGAAATCACTCTTGGCTTCCCGAGTCCTCATTCTGCGGATCTAAACTGGCGACGAAGGTGGGATCCTGAGGCACGAGCCAACATAACCCAGACAGTTTAGGAGCATGAGCCAAGCCATGGCTACATACACTCCTCCAGCACCTTTCCAGCCAAAAACTGAGAAGTGGGAAGACTACATGACCCGCTTCAAGTGCTCCTTGCACGCATCGGAACTCGGTGGCATCCCGGATGATCGCAAACTAGCAATTTCCTCACCCACTGCGGCAATGCTGTGTTTAGTGTTGCTAAGGCTTTGGTGAACCCCACACCGGTAATGGCTATGCCTTGGACCAGACTGCAGAAGGCACTGAAGAAACACTATTCTCCAGCACCGTCCAAGTACCTTCACCGGATTGAATTCCAGCAGCGGGTGCAAATGGAAGGTGAGTCGATAAATGACTTCATTGCCACACTACGTGAAGCCGCAGTGCCTGCCGAATTCGGGACCTAGACGAAGCTCTTATTGAGCAAGTGATCCATGGAGTCAGCAACATCCGACTCCGGCGGCGACTCCTAGCCCGCCAACACATAACTTTGACAACCACACTAGATGAGGCACGGGCACATGAAGCGTCCTCATCTGCCGCGAATGCCCTACAGCGACCCGTAGCGACCCAGAGCCTTCCCAAGGCAGCCACCATTCACCGCAAGGAAGCCACCTCTGAAGAGGACGAGGCAGCAGAAGAAGATGTGTGCGCGACGGAAGGCGGCCCAAGAACGGAGCGAAGACCCCGAGAGTGTGGCAGCTGCAGCGGGCCACATCAGAGATCAAATTGCTGTTTCAGAGAGGCAATTTGTCAGCGATGCAATAAATGAGGCCATATTGCACAGGTTTGCCGAGCGGGAAACCCAGTTTGAGCCTTGCCGCCACAGGAAATGGTGGCAAAATCAAAAAGGGTGAATCAGCAGCACCATTTTAATGGCGGCACCAAATTTGAAAAAACCAAGGCGCACACGCTGACTGTAGACCATGCAAGCTCAGAGAGAGGGGGAAAAGGTCTACACAACTGTCCGAATCAATGGGAAGGACTGCCATATGGAAGTCGACTCCAGCTTGCCCATCACCATAGTTTCGTGGGAATGGGTCAAGCGTGCATTCCCTAGACTCGAACACCGAAGCCTACAGAAACAGCACATCAAAATTTGAGACTGCCAAGGGAGATCCCTCCCTGTGGCCAGACGCAAAGAGGTCCTCGTGAACTACGGCGAAGCGTCAACCAGACTGCCCCTGAGAATAGTCCACGGTGAGTTTCCAGGCCTCTTGAGAACAAACTGGTTCCCAGCCCTGGGACTGAGCATTGCCAGCGTTCACAGCGTCGCCAGCGGCCAAAGAGACCTGACCTCCCTACAAAGCAACCTCCTCACTGAATTCAAGGATGTCTTCTCTACCAACTTGGGCAGGTATGTGGGAACACCCATTTCTTTCGGGTTAAATCCCAATATTGCTTTCATAAGAATGAAGGCAAGGTGAGTACCCCTGGCCCTAAGGCCAAAGGTGGACAAAGAACTGGACAAACTTGTCGCACAGGGCATATTAGTCCCTGTGGATCATGCCAAATGGGAGACCCCTATCATTACCCCACTAAAGCCAGACGGGTCTGTTCGCATTTGTGCAGACTACAAATGCACAATTAACAAGGCCTTGCAGCCGAGCGCCTATCCTGTTCCAATTATCCACCATCTACTGTACTCCCTGGGGCCAGGCAAAATTTTTGCCAAACTGGACCTGGCCCAAGCCTACCAGCAACTACCGGTGGATGAGGCCACCTCTGAGGCGCAGAAAATTGTGACCCACTGGGGAGCATTTAAATGTACCCGCCTCCAGTTTGGGGT
This sequence comes from Mimophis mahfalensis, assembly GCA_032468015.1. Taxonomy (NCBI): domain Eukaryota; kingdom Metazoa; phylum Chordata; class Lepidosauria; order Squamata; genus Mimophis; species Mimophis mahfalensis. The sequence goes on along the minus strand of JANHFR010001995.1, from coordinate 21,959 downwards.
CTGCATCGCCCCAGGCCTTTTCCAATGTACTGTGGAAAGGCTGCTCCAGGGTCTTCCAGGAGTCGTACTGTATTTTGACAATTTACTAGTCATGGCCCAAGACCAGGCACAACTACGTGAAAGACTAGCTGCAGTGCTGTCAAAATTTAGGGCAGCGGGTTTGAAGGTGAAAAGAGACAAATGCATAATAGGGGTGCCATCGGTGGAATTTTTGGGCTACCACATCGATGAAAAAGGGATACATCCTACGGAAAGCAAAATATGGGCTATCATGGAAGCCCCATGCCCAAACTCCAAACAAGAGCTGCAAGCCTTTCTGGGGTTATTAAATTTCTATGCCCTATTCCTACGGGACAAGGCAACTGTGGCAGAACCCCTCCATAGACTGCTCTCACAGAAAACAACGTGGAGATGGGGTAGAGAGGAAGACCGGGCCTTTAAAGCTGTCAAAACCTTACTTTCACAGGACAGCTTCCTAATGCAATATAATACAACCCTCCCGCTTGTGCTTGTCTGCGATGCCTTGCCTTTTGGCGTGGGTGCTGTCCTAGGCCACAGACTGCCAAATGGCCTGGAAGCATCTATCACGTTTTACTCTCGGACCTTGACAGCAGCCAAGAGGAACCACAATCAACTGGACAGAGAGGCTTTGGCAGTGGTCGCAGGAGTCAAAAAATTCCATGACTATGTATATGGGAGGGAGTTTGACCTGGTGACTGATCACCGACCGCTATTGGGACTACTGGCAGGGGATCGGCCTACGCCAACGGCCTTGTCACCACAAATGCAGCGGTGGGCGATTTTCCTATCAGGCTACACCTACCGCCTCACCACCGGTCAGGAAAGGACATGGGGAACGCGGATGTACTGAGCCGCTGCCCTTTGCCCGACCACATCGACAAGACAATGGATGACGCATCGGTTCTATTGTTGGACATTTTGGACTCAGCCCCCATCATCTCGGCTGAGGTTGCAAGGCCTACCAGCAAAGACCCCGAACTGAAAATGAAGAGAGGGTGGCCGGCAAAAGTCGAAGGAGATCGGTTAAAGACATTTTTTCTGAAATGGCATGAACTGAGCTGTATGGGGGATTGTTTACTCTGGGGAGAAAGAGTGGTTATTCCTGTCAATTTAAGGGAAAAAGTTCTAGAGGTTTTACACACAAGCCACCCGGGGGTGGTATGGATGAAGGGGCTAGCAGGAAGCTATGTCTGGTGGCCCCTGATTGACAAGGACATCGAACTCTGGGTGGAAAAATGTAAGCCATGCCAAGTCTCT
>JANHFR010001995.1:4041-19266 GCA_032468015.1 Mimophis mahfalensis | reverse complement strand
TCTCGGCTGATGGAGGGGGGGAACTTTTAAGTTTTAATCTAATTAGTTTTTAACTTTTATCTATTAATCGAATTTGGCTGTTTAATTTGCTTTTTAATTATTTATATTGGTCTTCCTTTTTTAATATGTAAGCCGCCCCGAGTCCTTCGGGAGAGAGACGGCATATAAATTCGATTAAATAAATAAATAAATAATAAACAGGACATTTAAAAATTCTATGCTAATTTCAATCTCTTATTTGAACTTCAATAGTTCAAAAGAGAGAACAAAATAGCACTGTTTTATGACCAGGGTGAGTCACTGAATTGCTCCTTAGTACGTCTAACTAGAATACATTGGACTTCAAGAAGTTCATTTCAAGAAACAGTTTCCTAGCGTTTATAAGAACGTTATTCTCTTTAAACTTTGAACTATTTATCCACTTTGAACTATCCACTTTCAACTTTATCCACTTTGAACTATTTAAAGTGGAATCATAAATTCCTAGGAGAGATTATGATTCTCTTAGGTATTTATGATTTCATTTCAAATAATTCGGTGAAATATGAACTTGGAGTTTGGAATCCATGGAAAATCATTTAAGGATTTTTAATCATGTTTCTTCATCTGTTACTTTAAAAAAAAACGGTTCAATGTTTTGGGACAAATGATTGTGATTCAAATTAAAGGGCAAGGTGTCTTGCTTTTTTGGCTCTCTGATGATAACATGAAAAAAGCTATACCAAACATCTTAAAATGTATGTATTTTTAATTATTTATTTATTCACCTAGAAGCAATATTTCCATATAGTTTGTTATTTTTTAACTATTAAAATTATATAGTTATTTTCTGTCAAACATACTGTATAAATGTCTCTCATATTGCTTGGACACACATAAAGAAATGATAAGAACCTTTGCTTTTAACTTCAAATCCTGCATAAATCTCTTTCAGTTTATGGAGTAAATGGGGCTTCAGATATGAAATAGAAGCATGTATGAAGAACTTATTAAAACTATGTTTGTGGCATTTTTTTCCTGAGAAACTTTATATAAACATGCTCAAATGAACAATTAAAATATAAATTCTTATTTGTATCTTGAATTGCAAAACAAGAATTACTAACACTGGGGTTAGTTTTTTATATTTGTATTTGTTACATTTTTGGAAAGATTTTTTAAATTTTGTTTTCAAAAATTAGTGCCATCTACACATTTCTTGACTTCAAGCCTATAAGACAGAAATTATTTTAGTGAGCAGGTATTTTCTACTATAAATGAGCAAATCAGAGATGTCAGTCAAACATTTCTGTAAGTATTAAGAATCATATCTTAACAATATAGCACCCCTAAGTACAATGAGCCTATGTCTGTCTAGGAATCTGGCTTTATTGGATCTTGATATACTTCGTTGTACATGATAAATAACTGTGATACACCATTAAATATTTTAAAAAATAAAAAAAATTCAATGTTGTGATAGTGGTTTGAAATCTGTGTGAAGCTTAAACAGAATTATTCTGTGGAAAGATATTTATATTTCAATGGATACAGGGACTTTAGAAGAATAAATCAATCTGCCTTAAATTCAGTTGGAACAGTTTTGTTCATTCTCAAGCTAGAAAAAAGGTTGTCAGGGTCCATTAAAACTTTTGTTACCCGGCACAAAGAATAGATGGTGTCCTTTTCTTATTCAATGCGCAAAACCAACTGATTACAAAATACCATTCGTGAAACCTGCAGGATTGTTTGGAGACTACAAGCAACCTATAAGCTAGCTTCTATTTCCACTTCCAGAACAACTTGTGGAAGTAGGAGCAAGAGGAGGAGATAGCAATCATGCTCCAGCTAATTAAAGGATGACCTTGATGACTGCAAGTTGCTTTTACATGCAGTAATAGGATCTATAAAACTGGTATATTAAAAAAATCACATTCTGTGTTACACCTAGTTAGTTATAATGAACATTTTAAGGAAAACAGAGATGTTTCAAGTCCCAAATAATTACAGACCAGGCTACATTAGCATAAAATGGCATGATGGAAAAAAATGTTTATAAAAGGTACAATAGATATTCAAGGGATAGAAGAAATACATAGATAGTTAAATAAACAGCATAAGCATGAAAATATTCAGGTCCAATGTATTTAAAAAGACAAAAACAGTTTTTAATGTTTTGAGACCATTGTTTTAAATTAACAATGTAATGTAATGTCACATGTAATCACTGTAAATTTACATTTCAAAAAATGAGGAACCTGGTTCATAATGCTATTGTTTCAGATAAAAGTGTTTATTCTTTTAATTGTTGTGTTTGCTTTCTCCTTTCTAGAAAAAAGCTGGCTTAGCAATGTAGAAGTATTCCATTTGTGTCATAGAAAAACTTCATGGATGTCTCTGAAAAAATCACCTTCAACTGGAACTACTTGAAAGGTTATTTAATGAAGCTGCTTCTGCTGTCTCAGGGGCTTTAAGGCATGGTGGATTGTCTCATTTTTTGGAACTTCTCTAGTGTCTCTGGAAATGGAGTAGTGAACATTTCCTTCATGATGTATATTAAATGATCCATGTTTGAACTTAGAACAAGCTTGCTTTAAAGCTCTTAAGGCCTAATAATGCACTTATTGGTTGTCTATAAGTCACATCTTTCTGGAACTTAAAAAACATCAATATTAAAATTATAAACCAATTTCATACCTGTTTAAATATTATGTCTACCAAATTAAAATCCTAAGAAATACCGTATAAAACCTTTATAGAAAAGCTGTAACATCTGTTTCAGATACAGCTACATTTAAATAGGTTGAGATTTGTTTTATAGATGTTACTCATAAAAAAATTAGAATTTTTTGCCTCTCTAAAACACATACAAATCTGATTCTGTTTCTTTCTTCATTAAATATTGTATGTGGATTGCACTATGTGATTTAACAAAGTTCTTCCTTATAGAAAAATAACTACTTTTCAAACATGTTGTAGCTAATTCAAAAAGTCTTTTAACTTGAATTTATAGTGTTATAAGTGCAGTAACAGTGATAGTAGACATTATTTTACAATAAAAGATCTATACAGAACATTTTGCTGAATAGGTAATAGCAAGAACGTCCATTTGAATCTTCTTAAATGTTTAGGAAAGTTTAATTTGTCTTACTTGGTTCTGCAGGAAATATAGGCATTTTCTTTCTTTCAAGGGCATTTAATCTTGAATTCTTGTCTTCGATAGTTCTTGAGTGGCTAGCTCTCAGGTACTCATCCTCAATGTGGATTTGATAAACATTAAGTTTTTAAATGCTGATTCCAGGGTATAAACATCTTAGCCAAAATGACAGCAATAAGATCTCTAATAGCAAAGACAAAATACATTTGATTTTGCTATTTCCTTTCTCATTTCAGGAGAAAAGTCAAAAGTTAATAAATATTACAAGTAGAAACATTGCCTGCTAACTACTTTGAAACAACTATCTTCCAATTTTACTATGGGTAATTTTAAGTAAACTGTATCATTGAATGTAAGGGTGGTAAGCAATTCTTAGTAACAATTATTCCTTTGAATGCAGGTATCTCCAACCTATAGGCCATGGCCCACTAGTGGGCCGTAGCTTATTTGCAACCAGGCTGCAATTTGTGCAAGTTGAGCTGCATGTGCAGGCATGTGCCCATCGGCCTTTCACTTGCACAAGTTGAGCTGCGCAAACATGTGCATGCCAGCCTGCTGTTCATGTGGCCTGGATCCCTTCTCTCCCTCCACCATGCCGCCAAGCAGCAAAGATTGGAGACTGTTGTTTTAATATATAATAAAAGTAGCAGAAGTACATCACTTAGGCCAATCATAGGATTTTTCCAAAACTGCCATCTATATAAACTAATTGGAACAGTTAATGCTACAAAACTCCAAGCTAGGAAGATCTGGATTTCTAAAAAGTCAGGTAAAGATCTGCTTGCCATATTTTAAAGATTTTTAATTGCTGCTCTGTTCTTCATGATTCTTTTTTGTTTTTGTTGTTGTTGAAAGAAATATTATGGCCAACATGTCTGCAATGGAGGAGGTCAAAATATGCAAGATGGATGCTGTGGTACCATCATCAAAGCTACATGCTTTGATGGTTTCACAGTGGTTAGAATGCAGTACTGCAGGCTAATTCTGCTGACTGCCGACTGCTAGCAGTTCGGCAGTTCAAGTTTTACCGGCTCAAGGTTGACTCAGCCTTCCATCCTTCGAAGGTTGATAAAACGAGGATCTAAATCTGTAAACTGCTTAGAGAGGGCTGTAAAGCACCGTGAAGCAGTGTGTAAGTTTAAGTGCTCTTGTGAAATTCTTTTTGTACCTATGGCAGTAAATAGTGAACCTGTGCCTATCATTTTGCTTACAGTGGTTTCCCCATGGACATATATGGCAGTGGCCAAACTGTCATGACATTAAATGTCTGCTTTTGCTTTTACAAATTCTCTCAAACCTAAGTCTACAGCTTGCATTTTAGAAACTTATATGAAGTGCTAAGATACATTTGATATACGAGTTTAGTTCTGTGCTTGATGCACAATGATTAACCATTGACCTTGGAAAGATCTTTGAAACGTAACTTCTATCTTCCTGTTTTGGTCTCTAACATTTAAAGTTTGCCTTATTTCTAACAGAAGGCATTTCTATTAGAAATTTGTACATTGGGCATGCAAAAGTAGCACAGAACTCAATGTGTATTTTTCTCTCTGTATCCTGAATAGAGCTAGAATATTAGGTAAGCTAAAGCAGTATGTCTGCAAGATTTATAAAACTGGATACATACTGTATCTTCTTGTTGTTGTTCATTAAGTACAGTTTAAAAAAATAATTTAATTTAATTTAATTTAATATAATGATATTTCTATGCCGCCCAACTCCCGAGGGACTCGGGAGTGTTTTGAATTACTTGTGCAAATGAGATAGATGATTTCTAAGCAGAGCAAAATATGAATAAAGGGGATAAATTCCCCTCTAAAGGTGGGATGATAATATTACCTTTGACAGTGGTGACTTTTCCCTTTTCTTCTCTTTTAAATTTAAAAATTCTTAACTCTCATACTGGATGGAGAGATTTTTTCCACATTTTTTTTAAAAAAGTTAAATGATTATCTCCAAATACATGTATGGAGCTTTCTTTCATCTTTATTTTCAGACAGAAAACACAAAATCAGACATAGGTCGTGGGTCTTGTGCAATCAGATGATCATTGTTAGAAGGGAGTAAATGGAAGAAGAACCCTCACCCTACTGTCCTTGTTTTCTATATATCTTTTTAAAGAAATTAAAAGGGGGAGAAAGATCATACACACCCTCAGTTTATCCAGGAAAGGGTGCATTCCCTCTGAAAAAGACAGGGACTAGTGACTCCTATGAATGCCAGAATTTTGATTTGATAGGCATTGGCTTATGCGAACAATTCTAGCTTTTATTCAGAGTAAATACCCTAAACAGATGATTTTAACCTTAATATTACAATTTCACTGGAAACGTTAAAATTAGAGTAGCCCACAAAATAAAGAAATTACCATGGCATCTTATTTAGTGCACCAGTGCCACACTGCGGCATTATTTTATCTAAATTCATAGTATGGGTTAATTTAAAAACATCTACACATTATGTACCTCACTAATACAGATATGCACAATAAACACAATATTTTGCACAAGTAATGAAAATGTTTCTCAGAGTGAACCCCTGACAATGTCAAGAGATAAATAATATATATTTTTATGCTAGGATCTATTAATGTAATTTCAGCAATTTTGTCTCCTTAATTGATAATATTTCTTTCTCTGTTACTAGCATCTACACATGAAAGAAAAGTTCTGAATCTAAAGTGATCAAACCGATCAAAATTTTGAATCACCAAGAGACTTTGATAGCCGAAATGCTTTCTAGTCAGGGAGAAATGATTTCTTTTTTAAGTGTGTATAACTTAAACTGGTGTAAGTGACATATTGTTGCCTTAACCTGAGAATGGGTTAGAAGTATACGTGAAACATACCCATTTGTAATTAATGTCTGAAGTGCAATACTGTGCTAATTGTAGTTCTTTACAATGGTACTCATGCTTAGTGCCTATATAATAAATTATGATGATGTTTAACAATCTATTATTGCTGTGCCTCACCATTCTTTCATATAATTTACTGCTTACAAAAGCCTTTTTACTATTCACAAAGCTACCTGAAATTTCCAGTTTAGGAAGATATGGAACCAATGTAAAAATATGGTCCCAATACCTAGTCCTTATAGGTAATCCAGAGTGATAGCATGATTGATGGTATCAAACATTTCTGAGAGATCAGAAGGGGTACATTCCCACCATCTACATTGCAATAAAAATCATCAGTCAAAGAGATCAGGGCTGTTTCTACCCAGGATCAGGAATGAAAAAGGTATACCATTACAGTGGAACCTTGGTTAACGACCATAATTGGTTCCATAACTTTGGTTGTGAACTGAGTTGGTTGTGAACTGAAACAAGTTTTCCCAATGGATTGTATGGAAATATAATCGATTCATTCCAGACCTCTATGAACTCTATTGTTTTTTAAAGATTTTGGAATACAATACTGTACTTAAATATACCACAGAACTCACAGTGTAGCAGTAAAATCCTTTAATACAAACACTGAGAAAACCATGAACAAGAAGGAAAACTATTCCGTCGGTTGATTCTGAGTGAGAGAGAGGTTGCTGTTTTCCAGGAGAGTCCGCCTCCGTGATGGAAGGACGCTATCCTTCAAGTGTTTTCTCTTTTGAGATTTCTTTGTCCTCAGGAAGTTTGGTTGTAAACTGAGGATTTGTTTGTGAACCGTGTCAAACATTTAGCTGATTTTTTTGGTTGTGGACCGAAACGTTTGTGAACCGAGGTTCCACTGTATATCCCTTCTTGAGGAGACACCGGTGCCTTCCCTGTTTAGGCATCCAAAGAAAAGTGGCAAATCAACTGCTGGAGATAAAACAAAACTTGTTGAAACCCAAGTTTTTTTGAGCTTGTGGTAGGGTGTGCATATGTCTATCCCACACCACACATGAGTGTGCTGAAGTCATAATAACTAATATAATCTGCCTATATAAAAATGGATGTGTGTGTGTATGCTCCAGTATAACTCTGGAACGCCTTGAGCAATTTCAACCAAACATGGTGCACAGATGACTTACTCTCTGGAAACAAATACTGTGTGGGCAAGACACCCCTAACACCCCTCAGGGGCATGTGTTCCTTTAAATGGCTTCTGTTGCCATGGTAACAGCTTCTCCACAAGAGCCCTCTGACTTGTGATGCTGCACGAGAGCTACTACATCTAGAATTTCAGAGACAGTACAACAGCATGAGTCCCAACTACAGGAATTTCCTGTCTAATACAGGATTAGGATAAATAAATACCTGGGCAACACAGGGTTTTCGGCTAGTAACAAATAAAAATGTCCTTAACTGCCTTTATAGAAGCTGACTGGTTTGCTAAAAACAAGTTTATCTATACTTATACCATCACGGATGACTGATCAGAATTTTCTGATTTGCCGATTAGAACATTTCCCCTCAATTGTACATGTAAGGAGAGAATGGAATTAGCATGTGATTGGCGTATGAAGTTCCAGTTTTTTCCTTTGTGTTAGAATGGTCAATTAAATCTTGTGTTTCAGAATGTATGCTTTTCTGCAATAAAGATTCTAAATCCTGCCTAATTGTATTTGAACCAAGCCAAGCTGTGACCAGAATTAAGGGGTAGCTATCTTATGATTTATTGTCCTTATTGTGTGGAATAAGGTGGGAATAAGTATGTTCCTCATACTATCTTCTCTTGAGATGTAAGTGAATAAAGAAGATTATAAGATTTGAAAGATGATTATATAATGAAAAATAGGAGGCTCACCTATCAATGATGTGAATTTCATTGAAAGTTCTATCTATCTGTCTGTCTGTCTGTCTGTCTGTCTATCCTCTATCTATCATCTATCTTAATTTCTTTAAAATGGAATAGTGAAAAATATAGAAGAGGTTTTCATTGTAGTATTAATCTCATAATTACAACCAGTTGTTCAAAATCTTGTATTTCTTTTCAGTGAAAAAATAGGTACTGGCAGGAAATACACAAATCAAACAATTGCAATATTAAGGGAATTACTGTATTTTCATTTCAAAGAAAAGTTGGCTAGATATTTTCTCATCCAAATTTAAAGATGAAATTGATACTTTATCCTTTATCTTCCTGTCCTTAAAACTGCTGATCACTTTCTTGGAGATTTTATATTGCTTAGTACTTTTATATAGGGAGGTTAATAGTTTGAGCTCTGTATCCTTATAATTTTTAGAATCATTCGTCCACAAATTAAATAGGAAAAAGGTTTTTTTCCCCTCTTTTGCTCTTGGGAATTGAATTACATTTAGATTTAGATACATAATCATATATGCTTATGATAAATTTTTCACAATTATTTCAATTTTTCAGTTATTTCAATGTATGGTAACCTTCTGAAGAAAAATGTTGCACCTTGGCAAGTTGCAAAACTAATACTTATCTAACAAACACACTATTCAAATACTGTTCCAATGCAGAAAAAGGCAAAGGAAAGCATATTAATGAAAGGAAATGAGGAATTTTAGAAAAAAGAGGGAAAACATTTTTATTACTGAAATCTGTTGCTCATTTCCAGTAAGAACTCACCATGGGGGCCCTGACCCTCTACTGAACTGTGGCCTATTTGCAACTGGACCATGTGAGTGGTGGGCCAATGGCAGCAGCACTCACAGTCCTGCTTATGTAAACAAGCTCACACAAATGAAGCTGTGCATTGCACACATGCACCTGCCCCTCACATAAAACCATCCCCTCTTCCCAACCTACCCCCCCCCACCGCACAAGGCCACCAACCCAGAAAGGTTGAGGAATGCTGTCATAAATATTACATGTTCTCCTTTTTGTGACCCCTTTAGCCACTTCTTTAGAACTGTTTCAAAGGGAATTTCTGCTCTCCTTGTAAGATTGGCAGGCAGAGGAGAGGGAATTTCAAAGTGTTTCCCTGAAAGAGGCTACTAGGGTTTCTAGCTAGGCTTTCCGAATAAGTCCACACACCCTACTCATCCTACTGACTTCTGCCTGAGTTGTTATCAAGCATGGTTGCTGCTGGATTTTTGAGTCAGCATTCTGGATTTTCATACATTTCTTATTAGAGAGCTCCACATAAGTGTGTCTGCTCTCCATAAAAAACATCAGGTGCTTTAGAAAATGACTGAGTGGTTGTCATTTTGAAAGCTGACAAGAAAACCAGAGAGGACCTTCTGTTGCAAATGAAGGTAAATATATGTCCTGAGATAATGGTTGCAGGATGCAATCTGAGTTGCTCACTAGGACCAAAAGTTTATTCTTTCATGTTTTCAGACTTGTGCTGGAGCCCATCATCAGGGAGCTTCTGTCTCTTTCTCGCTCTCATCTCCCTCTCTCCCTCTGTATCCCCATTTCTCTAATAGATGGCTCCATTTATTCTTCTGGAAATGTGATAACTCACCTTAGACATAAAAAAGAGGCTCAATTTCTAGATATCTTATTGATTGTAACCTACAACACTTCACCATATCAATTATTGGACACTGTTGAAGACATACAATTAAACTGGCATCCAGGATCTGGTGTTATACAACAATACTGCTGATACTAATAGTAGAGGTCACCAGAGTGTAATTAGAAATTCTACCTATGCCAAAATACAGAGATTCAGTTCAACAGTGATTCAGCCAGATCACCACTAAACTCATTTAGATATTTTGAATGTGTACAAAAATAGCATTTTTCTCAGAATAATTCATTTCAAGAGTTTGAGCATCTAAACCAAATTGGATTAATTCCTCAAATGGAATCAGTGATTCAAGTGCTATCAGTTATCTTTTGCCTTATCTTACCTATCTCTTCTTAACTTTATAGTCACAAAGAAAGGCCTATCAATCAAGTCCAGAAATGTTGGTGAAAGAATTAGAGTTATCAAAGAAATGCAAATATACAATATAACAGGCAAAGAAAGTAAAGATCATATTCTTAATATCTTCTGTGTGATCAATCTGTTCTTTTAGAAAAGAAAAGCTTAAACGCGAATCCCGCAAGGGGGATAGAAATAACAAATATGAACTAGGAACCTGTGGTCACTAACAAAAGCCATGAAATAAAATAAATATACCTGTTGAATGAGAACAATGACACTCCTTTTCCTTGTCAGCTTGTTACATTTCAACCTATCTACGGTTACCAGAAATCTGGCAAAAGGACATGTCCCTTTCTTATCCTCCTATCTGAATCCTGAATTGACCCAGGAATCAATTTCAATCCAATGATTCTGACCATTTGTTGTTGTTAGTTGCGAAGTCATGTCCGACTCATCGTGACCCCAATGTCCCTCCAGGACTTCCTGTCCTCTACCATCCCCCGGAGTCCATTTATCTGGCCATAGTAGTTTATAAATCACATGACTTATCATATGTTTTTATAATGACATTTGAAAAGCATGCCATTTGTTTTATATCATTGTTAGCATATGTTCTTGAAGATAAAGATTTTAAGAGGGAACATTTTTCAACTGAAAAACCAGAAGTTTTATGGTGCTGGGAAAAATAATTTCATATATCTGTAGGCCTCAGAACATTTTTGACAATTTGCTGTAACTTTTGTTGCTGATTTCAAAAAAATTAAAGTTACTGTGTTCTCCTTTCTTGTAGGTGTCCTCCTTCCCAATTGTCCTTGTCTCCGTTTGTCTTCTTCAGACATCCGATAACCATAACCTGGCTATCTGGTTTGAGGCTGTAGAAGAGCTTACTATGTTCTGAGCCACTGACATTCCTCTGGGGGTTCTTCATGGGAAAATTAAATCTCTCTGCTAACTACATAGGAGCAGCTTTTATATACTCTATAAATATTTACAAATCCTGAATTTAACACAAGTATAAAGGGGCTAATGCCCTACAGAAAGTAATATCTATCTCTTACCTTCCTCTCAAAGTCCAAACTCTTAAGAGTGTTTCTGAAGTACAAGAAGAGTGGAAACTGGAGAAAGGCAAATATAAATCTTTCATATTGGCAACACAAAAAGCAGAAATTTGAGATAGACCTGAGATACATGCTAATTTGTAATTTGAGCCAAGAATGTGACATTCCTTATTTTCTGAGAAATAAAAGACATTTTCTTTCTTTTCTTTCTTTATAATTTCCATTTATATCACTGGCTCGATTCAAAATGTTCACTATTTAATAAGAGATATGACTATGTTATCCTTCTAAGTGATAAAATATTGTTGAGAAGTGAAACATCTTCAAAGAAAAGAAAGTAAGTCCGGTTGCCTCTAAAAAAGCTTTGGGACAACCATGACCTAGATGACTGAGAATCTCTACAGACTTTTAGCTTATACACTTTGGGATGAACACCCTTTGAATGGTGTGGAAATATGAATGAATTTCCAGAAAAACTACAGACTACAGGAGTCATTTGCATACTCAGGTGACCCCGGGGAGACAGATAAACCTCCAAGTGCCTCAATAACTCTCTAAAAGGATGCAAATGACCCGCTGTCTGCATAGAATATAAATCCTTCCATTCTCCATTATCCTGCAGGAGCTGAAGAAGCTTCTTGAATGAGAAGTGAAGCATCTTCAAAGACAAAACAAGAAAGCCCAGTTGCCTCCTAAAAATAGTGCCTTTGGGAGAACCATTCTGTTATCAATGTAGAGTTTATTTAAAGAAAGCTAGTGGCAACTATCAAACTCTCTTGACAGGATTTTTCTATAAATTAGGGGTTTTTTTTATTGCTACCTGACTTAACTGGCTAAGACTCAGTAGCACTGCTTAGGATCTTAATTGAAGGCTGGGTGGAAACCATGCAAAATAATTGATTGCCCACTGCAGTGCATTCTTGGATACATTATACCCACTGTAGCTTAAACTGATTTTTCCTCTCCCCATAAGTAAATAAAATCTTTATGCAGTGTTTGATAACTTCAAGACTAAGCAATTACAGGTAGTTCTTGAAAGTCACTGAAAACCTGGCTACTCTCCCAAACTTGTTGAACTCCAGCAGGCTTTTTTTCCTTCCATTTGGCTCTTTTTCTGAATACGTGATCTGTTTCTGACTGTTTGTTGATTTGTGGTTTAAAATATGAGATTCCTAGATCTGATTAGAATTTGGCATGTATGAATAAATATAAAAAATATATTTGCATTTATTTCTGAACACTGCTGAGAATTTTACTTTGTGAGTCACTGTAAATTTAAGTCACCACAAATTTGGCATAGTCAGTATCTGGATTTTCTTCTAATCCTTGGACCTTTGTATAAATAAAATGTATTTCCTCTTTTGTCCTGAACTACAAAACCCTGTGGTTCACCAGCAAAAGAAATAATAAAATAAACTGCCTACTGACGGTAAATATAAAGACACTCTTTTTCTCACTGGTGTATCACACTCTACCCTATCTGGGTCTAGGCTGTAGAAGTTCTTGCTCTGTCCTAAGCTGCCAATATTCTTGTAGGAGTTCTCCTAAAGGTTGGACATTTCTCTATTTCAACTGCAATGGTGGCATTTCCTTGTGGCCAGGCTGGGCTCCTTGTTTGGATGTTGCTGCTGCTACTGCTGTTCTCATCTGAAGTTCAAAGTAAGTAAAGTGGGCTTTTGGGAGCTGGCCTTTGGTTTCTGAAAGAAAAGGGGCTGAACTGGCATCCCAGTAACAATTGCTTTCTGAAAGAAAACAGAGACTTCCTCAAGGGCTGTTTTGTGCTGGTCATTTGTTAATATTTTTGATATCGTGAGACGTTCACAACACCAAATAACAATAATCAATGGATCTCTAGGTATTGAAATAAGCCTTAGAGATGAAGGTGGGATGGAAGCCTAGCATCTCTTACCAAGAAGTCAGCCAGTCTTATTGAAAACTGAAGTCTGTTTATTATACAATATTTACAGAGACCACGAGGTGGCCAAGCTTACAGATTTAGAAACCGAAAGCAGTTGCAGAGTTTACACGAGCAGCAGGAGATAACTTCATCACATGTTGAAGTTACAGAAAGAAATAGCGAGCGAAATAGTGAGCGCCCTCTAGGGCAGATGTAGGGCTTTATATACCCTCCATCTTAAGTATGATTGACATATTACAAACAACCTCATGATATAAACGGTTGAGTTTGCACCTGCTGCTGCCAGACTCTTTGTCTCCACGCAGTGAGTGTGGTGTGGCCCAAAACTACAGCAGCCATCTTAGGTGTATGTTTTAACAGCAAACAATAATATATAACTTTAATGGTGTGATGCACAATAATACTAACATCATTATAATTGAGAACTCAGTTCTCAGCATTTTGAAGTTCACCACTCTGGTGCAGAATTATTACTTCTGATTAGAGTATGAAATGTTTTGATGGTTAACAAATGGGGCCAGGTTAACACAGGCATTGGCTTAAGATATTTATTACTTTTAAGTAGAGAACTTCCTTCTTGTAGGCTTGCCTACTCCTGTGGCACTATATCTGATTCTCTCTTTCTGCTTCTGCTTGTTCTGCTTCTTCTATTAGTTTTATGTGTATTCTTGGTAAACCACCCTTAATCAGACCAGATCAGATCTAGCTGGGATGACATTCAACTTTGTCACTCTGGCCTGCCCAGATTAGCACTTGTTGAAGCCACTGATGAGGGATTCATTGCCAGGAGGCCCAAGCTGGCCAAATATCTGTACCAACGGTCCTGATACTCCACAAGCCTTATCATACAAGGGCAAGTCAGTGGGCACTCTTAGGTGTCATACCAAGCCTGGAATTACAGAAAGGAAGATGGAAAAGTAATAGATTACTTTCAAACTGTTTTAATTGTTTATGTACACAACTCTTG
Source organism: Mimophis mahfalensis (assembly GCA_032468015.1). NCBI lineage: Eukaryota > Metazoa > Chordata > Lepidosauria > Squamata > Mimophis > Mimophis mahfalensis. The sequence continues at coordinate 5,419 of JANHFR010001995.1, read as the reverse complement.
CAATATTTTATATGTGTGTTACAGTTTTAAGAAGTAGGATTTTAATTTGCATCTACTTATAATGTCCTTGATAATTGCATACAAACACAGGAATGGATCATAGAACAAATTAGCCAAAATTCTTACTCTGTGCAGCAGTTATGAGGCACTGTCACATTTTGGACCCATTATACAAAAGCCCTGTTCCTTTGAGAAATACACCATGCTTAGAAAATTGATGGGAAAATACAAAGAGGACAGCCAGTGGCCAGGTAGATAGATTTTAATGCAACAACAATCAATCAGAGATTAAAAGGCCAAATTGAAGACAGATCATTCTGAAGAGTATATAACCATCTGACTGCTCAGAATTGACACCACTTTTATGTTACCTAATCAGTGAATTATATATCAATCATGCTTTAACTGAGATTGTTTTCTTTTTAAAAATCAATTAGTACTCATGTTGGAAGCCAGGGAGCCAGACTGTGTCCAAACATATTTCATAATATAGCATAGTAGTCAAGATCCTGAAAGATATTCTTTGATTTCTACTTAAGTGATTTGTTCACTTGACTTTTTCTCCAATTTCTATCAATTTCTATAAAAATAGCCTGCAAACACCAACTGAAAGTCAAGAGGCTAAAGAATTATTTGAGAACTGGCAATTCAAGAGAATGAGGATACAGATTGTTATAAAATTTGGGAAAGATTTTATTTTTGGCTAGAGAACCGATATGATAAGCGGTAATAGAGGATATTGAAAATATTGAATATGTAACCACTAATTTTAGAATGATTTAAGAGTATAGAGAAAATGTAATGAAAAATTGATATATGATAGCACATATTATTTGTAACCCATTTTGATACACTGATGTTTGATGTTGTTTTACATTTTAAAAATGGAAAAAAAGAAAAGGGTGATTATATTAGTTAAAATGGGGGTGAAGATTAACAAATACTATTGGCTAATTAAAAGCGGGGAGGATATTTTGGGTTAATTTGGTTTGGAGATAAATGGAATGATTTATTCTTGATGTGTAGAATATGTTGATATATGTTTAGATAAGATAATTTAAATTGGAGAAAAGGTCAAAAAATTAAGAATTTTGATCGTATAAATTGGATTGCTGCGTATTTTACCCAAAACAACACTGTTCATGTGCAAGAAATATACGTAAAATAAAAAAACCAATAAAATTTATTTTAAAAAATAAAAAATAAAAAAAGAATTATTTGAGAACATGAATCTGAACTCTGGAAACAAGAACAGAACATTGTTTGTTTATGCATTTATTTAAAACAGTGTTTCTCAACCTTGGCCGTTTGAAGATGCATGGACTTCAACTCCCAGAATTCCCCAGCCAGCGTTTGAAGTTTGAAGTCCACGCATCTT
>JANHFR010001994.1:133030-146051 GCA_032468015.1 Mimophis mahfalensis | reverse complement strand
CCCCCCTGGTCACGGCCCCCACATGGTCTTCCAAAGTAAGGGACGAGTCCAGAAGGACCCCCAAATTGCGAGCCCTATCTATAGGGGGTAACACCTCACCCCCTATAGTCAAAGATGGAGCTAACTGGACACCAGGAGACGCCGATAAGAACAGCCACTCGGACTTGGCGGGATTCAGACGAAGCCTGTTCCTCCCCATCCAGGTCCGAACCGCCTCCAGGTATCGGGACATTACTGAGCTTCTTAAAGTATAGTTATTAGCATAAAATTAATGACATTAATACTGACCTCGACCAGATTTGTAACAGTATTGCTTTCATTACAAAAAATAAAAAATAAAAAATCCACAAAAGACTAAGTGTAATAAATCTGAGGTATCCCACTGGCACTTCTTTCAAAAGGCAATGCATAATCAGTTCCAGAATCAACTAAAAGATTAAATAGGCAGTGACAGTTCATTGGTATAGGGCAGTGGTTCTCAACCTGTGGGTTGCGACCCCTTTCGGGGTCGAATGACCCTTTCACAGGGGTCACCTAAGACCATCAGAAAACACATATTTCAGTACAAATACAGGTGTACGTGAAAATAATTTTATGGTTGGGGGTCACCACAACATGAGGAACTGTATTAAAGCGTTGCAGCATTAGGAAGGTTGAGAACCACTGGTATAGGGGAAACACTGAATTAACATTCAATTAGTATTGTCAGTTATTAGCTGAAATTTGTGACCAACAGATTCAGTCCTATTTTTCAATCTTCTAACATGTTTATAAATGTTTTTCTAAAGGAATTAAGCAAAGAACTGTCCTGAAAAAAAGCCCTAATCATTAGCACCAAGAAGTTTCAGCTGGTTCGCTGTCATGGAAGCTTTGAAGACAAATGATAATTACACTGTAAGCATGCTCCAATGAATCACCAAAGCCATACACAAGTAAACACAAATGTTCTCTGATTGATCTATTATTTAGCCTAGGTGTTGGGCGAGAAGAAAGAGACCTGGCAATCATTTTAAAAATGTTTATTTCTAGCCCTGAAAGAATCATTAAACATAGGCAATACAGTAGTTAATAGTGTGGTAACATTAAATAACAGAATGGGATTAAATTAGACAAAATTTGAGGACAGTTTAAAAAATTAAAAGCTTGCATTATTTTCATTTCCATCTGACAAAGAAAGGAACAAATAAAGAAATCATTAATTCCAGCTACAAAAACAAATTCTTCAACACTTAATACAAAAGTTAATTGACTCCAAACTGTTCCAGAGTGTGCATATGATGACCATTTAAGTTAACTGGATGTAATTTCAAATGATGAATGACTCAAGCTCAAATCAAACATGCTTCACTTTATACTAAGTGGGAGGGGGGGGGGAAATAAGAGCTCATCATTCCAGATAAGCTTGCTTTAATGAAATATGTTCTTTCTCATTACAGTATCACACCACCAAACATACATGACAATCTTGCCTAAGATCCAAAAACCGATTTTAGTTACTTGATGGAGGTGATGAGTTCTGTATATGAACTCACACATTCATAAATATTTGTCACCCCAATTTTAATGATACATAAAGTTATTCAAAATAAAACCTCCTCTCTTCAGCAACCTTCACAAAACAGAATTTTGATTTAGAAAATTGCAGGTATTTTGTGCTTTAAGATGGACAACAGTTTTAATCTGGCTCAATGTTTTAAGTTTACCAAAACTAATTATGTTTCAGAAATTTGTACCTCATCACTGAATGAAGCAGTCAATATTTATTCGCTTTATGTCTGAAAATCTGATTAATGTAAATTTGCTACTTCTATGTTTGAAACAAGTTACATATGTTCAATCCAAAGTATACAAATTACAAACCAAACAGTCTTGTTTTGTTTATCTAATGGAATGTTCCCATCAATTCATTTCTATCCTTTTTAATGAACAATGGGCACAAAAATTAGATGATTACCATATATACGTTGTATGTTACATTTTAGGATTATTAAATAAACACAATTTGGAATACTTGGATACCTTGAGGCAAAGTAGTAAGTGTACAATGTACTTCAATTTCTGTGTTAATTCAATTGTAAGAAACCTTGAGTGATTAGAAAAACATAGTTAAAATTCAGTTATCTACTAAAATCCATTTTATTAAGGTGACAATAAATGTTAAGAATTGTTAAGTATTCAGAAAAGAACTACCTTTTCATACTATTATAAAAAACACTAAAACATACATATCCACAGAAGCCTTCATTTCTACATATTCCATTGCCAGCAACAGACAAAGACCCAATAAAAAATTAAATTAACTGGAAGTTTTAATGTCTTATAAATTTATCAATATAAGATCAAAATTATTTTAACTTCCATATTAACATTGAAAGCCATTTTTAAAAGAAGGAACTGGACTTAAAATACATCTCAGACTAGGACATCACACCTTCTTGAACCAAACCAAACCAATGTTCAAAATATTCTGAAAATAAATAGACTGGTTTGTTACACAATTTTCAGAGTAATACTTCTGACAAGATATGGATGTACAAGTGTGGCATTGTTTTAATTGCATTAATAAGGCATTGCTGGTATCAATCAAAAAAGCAAAGAAGTTCCAAGGTGTATAGGAATTAGAGCCCTTTGTACTACTATGGATCAAAACCTGGAATATGGCTAGCAGCCATTTTACAATACCTTCATCATGATCTTCTTATATGAAAATTGTTCACAAATAGAAAAAGGGCTTAGCACTGACCATGAGAAAAGCTACAAGAGGCAGCCTCTTAAATAGGACTTTAAGAAGCTCTCCCCAAAATACTATCTAGGAATATGCAAGAAAGCTAGAGCACCAAATTAAATAATGTCTTACATTATTATTTGGCACATTACCATTCAGAAATGTTCTATCAAGGTCACAAAAAATACAGTGATTTTAAATTTGAGCAATGTGAGACTCCAAATCTTGCCCCATTTAACCAGATGTTGGCTTAACTTTATTAACCTAATCAGTTTATTTTATCATAAGAGTCATTTTATCTGGTTTTCCTCCTTAATGGTAAAGTTTTTCAAGAGAAAGAATCACCAAGACCAAGTTTCTTAGTCACTCACAAGACAATTCCAATAATTTTGAACCTAAATTATTCCCTCTCCCATTTTTATCTAAAATAGCACTTCCAGTGTTCTGAGGCTTTAGTCATCTGAATCATATAAAAGTCTTGGATCTTTTGCAAATCTTCTGGGTCTTTTATTAGTAGAAATAGTATGAATATATTTATATTTATATATATATATATATATATATTTAAAGAAAGAAACCTCTAATACTTAGCCCTGACAATTTCAAATTTGCTTTGAAGAGAAAATGTACAACATATACAAAATGTATTTAATACAAAGAAAGGTAATTTTAAAAATCAGAAGGCACCAGCATGTAGCCCACAGCCCAAGTCAGAAAATGGATAAAGCACTTTACTATAAAACAACGCATTTTCTAAGACATCCCTTTAAAAAGTTACCAATCAGCCTATACAGGTAAGGAACAAATGGAAGACAATTCACAGGAGTGGGGTTTTCTCCCCAAGCTCAAAGGATGGTTTCATTACTAAAAAGAAAATACTTTTCCCAATACCCAACAGGCATTTGCCCTCCAACATTCAGAGCCATCTTTCCCTTATTTTACAAAGTCCATGCACAAATTTCTACATCCAGTTGTGCTGAGCTGCTTTCTTTCCACTCTGTCTTCTGTTCTTTGTTTCAGAACTGTTACTGATTACAGTCCCCAGGTATCTGGATGGTTAACGTAAGAAGAGGGGATATACCTAACTGCATATTAAAAGGAGGAAGAGGAACTTTCACATTTCTATCTGTCTTAAGTAACTCAAATGTTCCCATGCTTTGAATTACTGCCTAGGAAAGGAAACCTAAGGTGAAAAAAGGTCAGCATATTACAGTAATACCTCCCTCTAAAAGCTTGAATCAATTGTTCAAGTATTGCAAATGTTCAAATCAGAGCACAGATGGGAACTGGTACAGCAAAGTCACTGAAAAACAACTCATTGGCACAGCAAAATATTGAGTTGTCTACAGAAGTAGTAAAAAGGCCAGTGATTCAGTTTACAACTTCTTCAAGACTTGCAGAAAAGTTCACTATTATCACCATTTTTCTTCTCTTGTGTCTTAGAGCTGAGGTGAATTTTTTCCCTTCTGCAGACTTTCAACATCTCTAACAAGAGCAACAATTTGTATATTATAGGAAGATTTAAACAAAAAACAAAGCAGACAAACGAACAAAACCAGGAATGATGAAGGTCACAACAGCAATGCTAGCGATTGCTCTTCATGGCTTCTTTGGCCGCTAGAATCAATGGTGTCAAACTTGACAAAGGTTTTGCCAGTTTCAAGAAAGGATGCTAATGGAAAGAGAAACAGGACATTTTAATGGATAGATATTTCAAAATACCATTTCAAAATACTTTGAAAACAATCCAAAAGTGAAATTATACATAAACATGGTAATAATAAGAGTATATTAAAAGAAAGGAGAAGCATGCAACTTCGAGGAAGTTTTAGTACTCAAGACATAAAGTCACAGAAGTAACTCCACAGATAGATATTACAATGAAGGAAAAATGTTCTTCCACAATTTCCTTACCAGAATATTTACATAATTATGATTCTAACTACCTTACTAAGCTATGAATAGAGATAAAGTGAAAATAAGTCCAGTAAATTGTAACTCCACAGATAGATATTAAATGAAGGAAAAATGTTCTTCCACAATTTCCTTACCAGAATATTTACATAATTATGATTCTAACTACCTTACTAAGCTATGAATAGAGATAAAGTGAAAATAAGTCCAGTAAATTGTGGCTCTTAATTTTCAAACTTTGTTAAGTGATACTAACAGTATCTTTCTTGAATGGAACAAATCCAAGACCTCTGCAAATTCTTCCTACCGCAAGGAATTCCACTGAAATAACTGCAGATGTCATCCTTCTATATACAATAGTGACTATTCTTAGCTGTATTTTTACAAGCATCTAGGAGGGTCATGTAATTGTCTTCCTTTCTCCCCTTTCTGACAGTTTTCCTGTATTAGCAATGTGGGGATCCTGCATTATAGACAGTCATTAACATAAGCTGAAGTGGAAAAGGAACAAGTGGAGGTATAGAACATCCTGACACAATTACACAATCTTATAGTACATAAGCCAGAAGAGTGGGGATTCTGCAATCATATGTTTTCCATTTATTTATATGGCACTAGTTGATTACATGGCTTTCCCCAGGTATAATTAGGCCTGGGTTCCAATGTACTGAAGCCCGTGTAAAAGTTTCCAGGGTTGCTTTTAAGTCAATAAGGCTGTGACAAAGCAGCTGAGACCTAAGTAGACTTCAATTTCTGAAGTGGGGGGAAAAGCTTTGAAAGGAAGAATTATAACATTACCTGTCTTCAAATCGGCTCCTAATGAACCCTTAACAGAATTTCGCTGTGTTTTCTATCTGGGCAGGTGCAGTATGACAATGGTGCAGCCTACAATTCCCAGCATCCTTTGGGTGATCTTCTGCACATGCTCATTGCAGCTTTGCAGAAAAATGCCCTGGGGGTGAGCACTTTAACATCATTTTTCCTCATGAAAAACTTGTCAACAGCCTTCCTGACCCATCCAGTGTTTGTCAAGGGCATTGAAAACAGGTACCTGTGAAGTCTGGGGCATTTTGGTGGGCAGATGCAAGAGCCTTTCTGGGGCATACCCACAAATACCGGAAACTGAGACCTCTCTTTTATAGATATAAATTTACTATCTTGATGCATTCAAAAGAAATAGAAAGATTCTATCTAGATATCCAAGAATTTTAAGAAAGGCAGTAATTGTTCCGAAGAAATCAGACTGGGAAATTTCTTAGATCTTCCCCCTATTGAAATGTATTTTATTTATATTTAACATTCTTCTTAATATACAACACTTTAGTTCCTTTACCTGTAGTAGTTCTTTGGCTGACCCTCTTTTCTCTACATCCATTTCCAAACAACTATTTAAAAAGTCACGGAATATTGGAGTCAGTTTCTCTGGGCTTTGCAGCTCTGGGGTGCCATTAGTTGCTATTAAATATAATGCCTGTAAAGAAAAGAAAAACCTTGAACATTAATAAATCAAAAGCTGATAATTCACAATTTGAAGAAACACAAGATTGAATAGTCTTGGTAGTCTCCTATGTGAGTGGTCTCCAATCTGGGCCACTTTTAAGACTTCTGGACATAGCTATGCTATGCTACTTAGGGAATTCTGGAAGTTGAAGTCCACAAGTTTTAAAGTGGCCAAGCTGAAGACCCCTGTTCTATCATGTACTTCCCATGCTTAATATATTTCAGAAAGTCCTGGTTTTCTTAAAAGCTTACCCTAACCCTATTTTGGATTTTGGACATCACCCAGTACTCTGGAATACCACAAGTCCTTCGTTTACTCATTACATTCTTTTATGCATCCAGAGTACATTCCCCTTGGTTCTTTTAAATAGATTAGTCTGAGCCTGTGATATGTTGTGATATGTATTTTTATTTGGGAGTTACCTGCAGCAATCACTTTGTATGCAATGGGGAGGCAGGGCTGTAAACTAGTAGCTTTGTCCTCATTAGTAATCTATGACAGTATCACACAATAACAAGCAAGCTCTAGGCCTCAGCCTAACTTAACTTTCTCTAAAAATTGTCAACCCATCTCCATGACCAACTTTATCAGGAAACAGAAAACAAGAAATAAAATGGGTGATCCCATTTAATTTTCTGCCTCTGTCCAACCCATCACATTCATGCAGAAAAACAAAGGATAGTGAGGCTCATCAGAATACTATCAGTTCTATATCTCTATACTGCAACTTTTTCAGGTTTTTAAAAAATATTTTATCAAACTTCATGTAATTTGACTGGGATGTGCTATAAATTAGAACACATTTTCAGAGAATGGCTGAAATCTATTTAGTTTGTGTTAGATTATAATACTAAATGTCCTTAAGCTTTACTACTAGCAAACTATGTGCAAACTTTCCCCTGTTCAAGGATTCTACAGCTTTTTTTTTAACTTTTGCTGCATTGTGAGATAGATTTGCTATAGTACTTACCCTCAAAGGGTTTTCATTGAGATATGGAGGTTCACCTTCAACCATTTCAATAGCCATAATACCTAGAGACCAGATATCCACCTTAGGGCCGTAAGCCTTCCGTGTGACTACTTCAGGAGCCATCCAATATGGTGTTCCAACCATTGTGCTACGTTTGCTTTGCTCTGGAGTTATCTGAGCACAAAACCCAAAGTCAGCTGCAGAGGAAAAAGAAAGGGGGGCGGGGGAGAGAGAAGCAAACATGACTAAGTTTATCACTGAAGTCATCTTTGACATGTTTATCACCCCAATTATCCTGGACAAAGAGCTATTTTATGCTCAGTCAGATAGTCCTGGACCATAACTAGGATCAGAATTCCTATTGCTAACAATGGGGGTTTTAAGTGAATCACACCCAATTTTACAATTTTTGCCATGGTTTTTTAAGCAAATCATTACAGTTGTAAAATGAATCATATATGGTCATGTGAATCCAGCATCCCCATTGACTTTGCTTGTTAGAAGGTCACAAATGGTTTTCATGTAACCCTGGGATGCTGCGGTCATCCTAAATACATACTGATTGTCAAGCCCCCAAATTTTGATTATGTGACTGTGGGGATGCTGTAATGATCCTGAGTGCAAGAACCAGTCATAAGTCATCTTCTTCAATGGCACTGTAACCCTGAATGATTGCTAAATGAATGGCTGTAGACAGAGGACTACCTGTATTGCTTCTTCGAACACTGAATTTTGAGAGTGAAGACCCCTGAAAACTCTAGGATGGAACAACAGATGTACTATAATATTATCCGTGACCCCTTATAAGCACCCATTATTAATTTGAAATTAAGAATGCTCCTAATGTTTCACACATCACATTTAAGCACCCACATTTAAAAAATATATACTAATATTAAAATAGTTTGACAACTTCATTTAGACAGAAAGTGGGCAAATTTTGAAAGTATATTATAAGTATATTATTCTTGCCAAGCAGATTTGATCAAGCTATTGATTTATCCTTAGGAAAAAAAGAACCTTATAACATTATATTTCAGGTGCAAATTGAAAAGAACGGATCCTTACACCATTCAGAAGGAACATCACAAAAGTGTTAGAAAGTATAAAAGTGGTAACAATATTAATAAGCAATACATATTCCAGCACAATATATTCATTTTTGTTCATTCATTTTGGGCGGTATGTCTATTTTAATCATGACTTAATTTATACGTCAGCTGTAAAATAGAATGAAAAGCAAAATTTTATTAATTGAATGGAATGGTATGGTCCATGAAGAATTCTTTTAAAAAAAAAGGCAGCATAGAAAAGCTGCATGCTTCAATCATATAAGCAACTTTAGTACGTTAACATTTCTTAAAAATACATGCAAACAGAAGGGATAGTACAAATTCCAAGTTTTATAACAGCAATATGTACCCGCACTTTATCTTTCACACAGCACTATAATCATTTGGACTACAAGCTTTGTTTCAGATGCCTCAATATAAAATACTAAAAATGTTCAGAATTCTTATCATTGAAAATACACCATCCAGAACCATAACATATATAGTCTAAACTTCTCTCTTCAATTTAAAATGTCTGAGTCAAAATTATATATTTTATTTTTATTCTATTTTATAAAAAGAAGACTGATGGGTTTTAAGTACTGCTTGTTTCTTAATATTGCAATGCATTTGTTAAAATGACTGTAGTGATCACAAATCCTGTTCAGCTTTGTACTTCCTTGTTTTGAAGCACTGGGTGACATCTTAAAATAGGAAGGGAGGGAAATGTCCAGAGAGGATAGGCTGAGTGAATAATTTCACTTTAGTCTAATCAAGGTTGCCACCTACTGGCTTAAAAATGAAAACTTAATGGAGATATGCAGTTTAATATTACTTTTATAATGAGAATGCTGGAGCTATCATGTACTTACTCAGCTTAACTGAACCATCCATTCCCAAAAGCACATTGTCACTTTTAATATCTCTGTGAATCACCTGGTTGGCATGTAGGAATTCCAGTGCCTGCAAACACTGCATGAAGATAATTGAAAAGTTTATTGTCTAAACAAATTCAAAATTAATATTTGGCTAATTGAGTTATCTCAATAGCTAAACTAGATTTAAGTACAGATAGTCTCACTTAAAGACCGTAATTGACACTAGCAACTTCATTGCTAAGTGATATGGTCATTAAGTGAAATACCATGCAATCACATTGAACTTATAGTAGTTCCATTGCAGCCATTAAAGGAATTATCCATATTCATTGAGATGTCACTGCAACTTCCAATTTTACTCCAAGCTTCTCCATTTGCTTTGCTTTGTCAGAAGCAAATGATCACAAATGCAATCACATTACCTTGGGAGGACTGCAATGGTTGCAACTTCAACGGGTTGCTAAACAATGCAGTCATTAGTTGAGGATTACCTGTATCCTCCAGAGCCTTGAAGTATTTGACATTTACTTAAGAAAAAAAAAATCCCAATGTTTCCAAAAATTCTTACACAATTTCAGAAATTAAATTTCAGGGAAGATGGAGTTTTGAGGTGCAAAGGAGGAAAAGGTGATCTCCCCCTCCCTCCTCCATTCTGCTGCAGGGCTGCCACAGAGTACACGGAGGGCAGCTCAACTGCTGGCAAAGGGGGTCCTATCAGGCCAGCAACGGGAGGTGCTCTGAGGACAAGGCAAGCAGCAGCAAGGCCAGCAGCCGGGCAGAGGCAGGAGGGAACTGATTCCAATGAGCTGCACAGCTTTCTGCCTCGTTGAAGCATCAGCCCAACCAAGACCCGAGCTCCAGTCCTGGAGGAGCGCAAACCATGGTCGCCACCTGCTCCAGAGCCACAAAGTGAGCTGCAGAAGAGAGGGATCCTCAGCTACGAGGTTGCCTGGCACCACGGGCAGGGCTGGGATTGGCAAGAGTGTGCCGGAAAGGCTTCCAGGCGCCCAGATACAGAATGAGAGCTCCCAACCCTCACTGGCTCAGCTGATCCATGGGCTGCAATTAAGGGGGGGAGTCTCCATGAAGTCACCAGGGAAGGCCTCCTATGCTCACCATGCCCACCCCCTCACTAGGGCTTATTTTGGGGGTAGGGTTTATATTAGCCCCATCCCCCCTCCCAAAAAATCAGGCTAGGGCTTATTTTTGGAGTAGGCCATATTTTCAGGGAAACACCGTAATGTATATCATGCACCAAGGGAAATACAAACATTTAGAATACCCTATAAATATATAATAACATATGCATTTTATAAACCATAAACACTATAAATTAGTTGGAGTATAAAAGGGGAAGTCATAAACCAAATACTTGTCTGTACTATTTTTTCCCTCTATTTTCTTTTTTTTACCATTTACAATTAACAATAAAGGTGAATTTTTAGCACTAAATTGAAAGATTTACAGTACCATATATTCTTTTCCACACCATAAAATCTCTATGTACTTTGATATGATCAATCTTTTATTAATGTTATACATTAATTGCATAACGTTATATATAATATATATAAAATTAAAACCAGACTGTACTAAAGGACACATTTTGTTCCACGGGAGAAATTACACCTCTTAAAAGCATCCACTCCTAACTAAAAAGTTGGAATGACTGGTTTTGGGTATGCTATACCATGCATGGCACTGAACAAGTAATACTTACAAATGGTCCTTGCATTTATGACAGTTGCAGCATCAAATGCAATCATACAATTACAATCTAGACACTCACTGGTGGAATCATGTCTACAATGTTGCAGTGGCCCACCATCATGTGATCAATATAAGTGAACTTCACTGCCAGCTTCTAACAAGCATAGTCAATGGAATATTTGGCAGGAGGTTGCAAATGGGGAACAGATATTGTGTTTAGTGACAGGCAGCATGGGATTCACTTAACATTAGCAGCTGGAACGTACTAGAATTTACTCGCCATGTCGCTTTACTGTTAAGTGAGAATTATGGAAAAGATATGAGGACCACTTGCTCAATAAAGATGGTAAAATGCTAACAGGTGGGAAAAAAAGCAATTCAACTCTTTGTCTCAATCTTCTCCAACAAAACAGTAGATTTCATTAGGCAACTATAAATAGCATAAGAAACAAAAATGAAGTTTGACACTGCCAGAAACACAGTCATGGAGTATCTATTTTCTGTAAATAGTTTAATACTCTAAGGGCAAATGAGTTGCATATTATTAAAATCATAAGATTCCCAAGCAGTTCATAAAAAGAGAAAACCATAAGCACCTTGAATACAACGCAATAATTACCAGTAGTATGAATTTGTCCCCAACAATCTTACCAAATTAATCTTTCCTCGTTTTTTAAACGAGGTAATTTTCTATCTAAATCAAGCTCTAGAGATAATAAATCTGCCTTTCAGCAAATCATTTGACAAAGTACCCCATGATATTCTGGTTAATGTGTGCTAGTTATATAAGTTAATTAAGGAAGATACATAGCTAGTTTAAAATTTTCGTTGTTGGTGAGCTACTAAAGTGCTACCAAATGGTTCAATTCCTGGCTTTCTAATCATCATGTTTATTAATAAATTAGATGAAAATATGCAAAGAATGTTTATCTAGTTTTTCTTTCCTCCTTACATTTTTAGTCAAATATTTCCTATATATTCCACCAATATCATAGGCAAAGGCCATTCAGAATTCTCTGCAGCATGGATAAACATTAAGTGCAAATTTGGATCCAAGAGACTAATCCACACTATTATTTACTCCCATTAACATTAATTCTAGATTCAGAAGCTATTTTTTTTATCCAAAATACATTTCCTCAGCATTTACATTCAGGAAATCAATAAATATCTATCATATAATAATTTATATTTCCCAAAGTTGCAATTCAATCTATCGCTTCCCTTAATCACCCACCTCTCTACAGACAGCAGCAATCTGCGCCTCATCCATACAAGTCTCTGTAACTACATCTGTAAGGGATCCACCAGCCAGATACTCCATTACAACAAAAAGTTCATCTCCAACCAGGTAACTGAAGACAGAAAATCAACATTAAATTTCAACACTGTGAAACAACTGTTTGAAGTTAGATTGAGAAAAGAAACTAAAGTAAATATACTTTATAAATTCATTAGTACTGGAGTTATATATTGTGCAAGCCCTGCATTAGTTACCAACTGGCTTCTAAATACAGTTTAAAACTAGTTTTAACCTATAGAAGCCCTTTTGGCTTGGTATAGAGTCCTGAGGACTGCCTCCTTCAACCATAATGATTCTGTCCAACATAAGCAATTTGGAAAACATTGTTGAAGGTCCCACAACTACTGGGAAACTAAGGGCCAAGGCTGGGAGCCATATATACTTTCCATTATGGCCCAGTGCTTGTGGAGTAGTTTCAACCAGAAATTAGGCTAGCTCTGATACTATTGGCCTTTATAAGTTGGAGCTTTTCTGGGGCAATGCATAACTGCTTATATGCTCCCATTTTAAAGTAATTTATTTGCTATGATTGTTTATTATTATTTTTGTATTATGGGTGCTTTTCATCATACGTCACAAGCTGCAAGATTGTAGACATTTAAAACAACAATAAAACAATATAATTAAATATTTTTTTTAAATTTTATTTATTTATTTTAATCCCATTTATATGCCACTCTTCTCTGGAGACTCAGGGCGGCTTACAATCAGTTTAAGCACAAATAAATGTGCTTAGCAATATAGGAGATTAGGTATTGGAATAATTTTTTTTTAACTACATAGCACTATTCTCTTCCTTTGCCCATCTCCTTCCACAACTATCAGAGCTGAATCTGCACTAGACTAGGCAGGGCCTTTATCCTCAGTTGGGGAAAAGCAACAAAAAGTCAATTACAGTGGTCCCTCTGCTTACGAATTTAATCCGTTCCAAATGCATGCTTGTAAGCAGAAAAATTTGTAAGTAGAAA
>JANHFR010001994.1:25326-36037 GCA_032468015.1 Mimophis mahfalensis | reverse complement strand
TCTGTGCTACTACAAAAGAAATCATGGGTCAGATAGTATGTTCTGTAAGTTATAATTACATCACAAACCAGCAGTTCTTAATACCTTCCTTATATTTATGTGGCCTGCACAGTGCAGACTTTTGATTCAGTTGTAACAATTGGTTCACTTTAATTGCTCTTTAATTTTACTTTTGGCTTGCCATTGTATGGTATTATATTGATGGATATTGCTGTTCCAGCCTTTCTGATTTTAAACTTTTTGAGTGGGGAGAGGGGCAAATTTAATTTATTTTGAATCTGTAAATTGCTTTAAAAGCATTAAGATAGAATAGCAACCTGTAAATATATGGTTGCCAAATATACATCAAGATAGGCATATAGGAACTGGAAACATAAGATCTAATGAATTCATGTATAAAACTAGTATGATGCATTATTGGTGTCCTAGAATTTGTATACATCCTTTACTATAGCTTTGTACCATATATCCACAATATGGCTGTATGATAAGGTTTTATTATTAATCTGTTTATTAAATTCTGTTCCTATTAAGCACCAAAAAGACGTAGACCAGCTCGTTCAATATTTGACGGCTTTCGGGATTTCCAGACAGAAACTAGTAGGTATCTGTGGATAATTATATTCATAACTTTTTGTTTCTTTCATGGTTTATGTCCAAGGGTAACAGTATAGGCTCCTTAGAAATTTTAATAATGGTTCTACAATAGAGTTCAAACAATTTCATTTTGCATTATAAGAAATTTGCAATACTAGCAAGGAAAATAAAATAAAAAATTCAAAGCCATTGCTATATTCACACAGTAAATGCTTTATATTTCCATATGAAGTATATGGAAGAAGGGCGGAAGAAGGGCAGCATACAAGTCTCAATAAATCCTAAATATGTGCAAGACATTGTTTTCCAAGGAAGTTATAATTTTTGAAGTAAGACATCTCTTTGTCAGCATAAGAAAATGTAGGTGCAGTCAGAAAAATCCCAGTTATGTACCATTTCATTTCAGGGACTAAAAGCTAGAATGGCAAGTAAAAAAAAAAAAGTAGCAGTGACAAGCCAGTTTGATATTACAATCAGAAAACTGGGTGAACTCACCAGATATTGAGCCCTTTCTCCTTACCTTAGTTTTATTATGACTATGATTTGAAAACCAGTTTAATTGCAGTAACTAATGTATTCATGGGATTCCAGATTGGGAAAATCATTTCTCAATTGATAAAAGGGCTGGAGTTATTGATGCATGCCACTATCATTACAAAAACAACATGCTTCCACCAACCTTTCCATCCACTGTCATTGCAACAGCACAAATTCATCAGCATTGGGTTTGCTGCTATATATATTTTGAAAATCAACAACTCACCTGCATTCCAATAAATATTGCTAACCAGAACTTGAAATTACCTGGTTTAGCTATTTCTAGAAGAAATCTTATACACATTCATTGCCAGTAATAAGCCTGATCAGATGCTGTGTATCCCACATGAGTCCAAGAATAATACCTTTTGCATCTTTAATCTGAAGCACTTTCACAAGCTAATAAGCCAAAATTCAATTTAACTATTATATTAGATTGTCAGTTGGGACCTTCTGTTAAATATTAATGAGCAAGAATAAGCTGGGAATTTAATTCAGTAATGATCAGAATCTTTAATCCAGTTCTTTCAAAGGTGTTATTACATTGATATGAGCTCAAAAGCGTCATTACGTTGATATGAGCACATTTATATGTAATTATGAATAATTTTGGAATCAATTTAGTTAATTTTATTTAAATTAAGAGATACTTTTACAATTTCTGTTACATACAAAAATATATTGATTTTCTAATGTTGAGTGGCACATTTACCCCGCTTTTCATTAGCACAAAAATGTGTCCTTTGGATTCAGTGTAAAGGAAGAATCAGGTCACCAATTATTCCACGCATATAAAACACATTATGCCTGAGAAAAATAGTTTTGTTCACTGAATGCGGGGTTTTGTTGTTGTTTTTTTTACATTCAACCATGTGCATAGAAACTCATTTTAATGTATTGAAAAGTGATTTTTCTGGTTTTTCTCTATATATAATGTTCAGTATTACCAGTATTCAACATCTGTAATAGTATTTTGATTGTTTTGCTATTACTATTAAACAGTTGAGAATGTAATTAAGTGATGGAAGGAATAGTAACAATACATATTGGGTAATAACAGCAAGTTCACAAATAATAATGAATCATTATCGTAGGAAACATGCAGTCATAGTTATGGTATGATACTATGTAACCTGGAATTGATGTACAGCCAACACCTGAAGTTGAATTGTCACTGCCACTCCCTCCATTATAGAGCACAACAGCTAATAGGAGGCATAAGATTACAGATAAAGTAATTACAGACAATCCTTGAGACTGGTTGCCAAGGCTCAGCGGAGAAGTATCATCTGATAATATGCTAGAAGACTCCCTCATAACAATCTCTATTACCATAACTCAAACCAATAAACTAATATACGATTTAGTACTGTAATCCTTAGCTAGACAATTAAGGAGAATAGTGCCCATACCTCTGAAAAATGAGATTAGAGGCTACATTCAAGGCAACTTGGGTGAGAGATTAGTTAGCTGGTGGAAATACAAAAAGGTGTGAACATTCAGCCTGCACCTCCAGCCATCAGATGATTATGAACTTTACAGCAGGTCACAGCATTCCACATGACTGAGATTGATAATGTATTTTGATGCTTTCTGGCATTTTTTGCCAATTTCATGCTAATGACCACTGCAAACAAGGTCACGACTTATGATCAGATTTCCAGTTCTGATTGCAGTCATGTAGTTCAGACTGATGAGATGAAACTATCACTGAGTCACATAGCAGATATAGAGACTAGCTACAAGTATCCTGCAGTCACTTGGGAACCACCATGAGGAGGTAAGGAAGATAGCAGCATCCAAATACCACCAAAGGATTAGACAGGTCTTAAAGAGCCAGCTTAATGGAAAGAATAAGATCCACACCATCAACATGCATGCCCTGCTAACATAGTAAATTGGCCAAAGGAGGATATGAAGACTGCTGATGTGAATACCCAGAAGCTCTTCACAATGTATAGAGGTTTCCACTCCAAGTCCAATATCCGGGGAGTGTACACAGGCTGGAAAAAGGGCAGGTGGGGTCTGGTGAACGTCAAAACTACTGTCCTGGATGAAACTCAGAGCATCCAGGAGTACATCACTAAGATGGCACCCAAAGATCAGCTGCTGAGAAAATGAGGCAGCAGCAGCAAACATGGGAGGAAGATCAAGGAAAGGAAGTGCCACAGTAAGATAAGACCCTGCATGGGATATACTATAGACCAAGGGTGTCAAACTCACATCATGGTGTCACATGACATATCAAGACTTTCCCGCCTTCGCTAAACTGGGTGTGGGCGTGGCCAGTGTGTGACGCATTCAGTCTATGGGCTAGGAGTTTGACAGCCTTGCTACAGATAAATAGCTAAGGTGACAGACTTAGGGCAATTCTACCAGTGGCTGGAAAGGGCTGTACTAAAGGCAACAATGAGGCACTGATCATACCAGCACAAGAACAGGCACTAGGTACCAGATCCATAGAAGCAGTGGTATACCAAACCAGACAGGACCTGATGTGCAAGTTATGTCGACAGGACCTGATGTGCAAGCTTCAGACACAGTCTTAATATATAGTGGCAGGGTATCAGATGCAAGCAGAAGCACCGTATACTGTATGGCACAACCAAGTAGCTGGCATTGTATAAAGGAATATCTGCACATTGAATGGATTAAACTATCCCAAGTCCATTCTGGATCTTATATATAGATAAAAGGAGCATATGAAGAAGTTGCAGCAAGGCTTGGGTGAAAGGAGTAAAAACTGTATACTATAGAGATTTGCTATTCATACCTCACTTTTTAGAAACCCATATTTTAATTACTATATATTTAAAAAAAAAGCAGGTTGATTATTAACACATTGCTTTGATATTAAAGGAAGGGAACAAAACAGTCTTTGCCAAGAGGCCAAAAGCTATAATTTTGTAATATTTAAATATTCTGTGAGTATTTAAATCAAAAATTTAGGATTTATTTATTTTGGAGATTTATATTGCTGCCTATTTGCACATGGCAACGCAAGGTGGCTTACAAGAATATCAAAACATAAAAACCAAAACTAATAAAAGAGAGAATCATACATAATAAAATAATCCCCTGCCCTGGCAACAACACATTATAGGAGCTATTTAATGGACTCCATCCGGCTCTGCATTCCCCTATCTTCTATTACTGAACATGATGATGACGACGATGACTTTAGACAGACAGACAGACAGGTAGATAACCACCCAAAGGTGGCGAACATTCCTGTTTTCTATTTTTCCCACAACAATTCTCTGAAGTAGATTGGGCTGAGAGAGAGTGACTAGCCTAGAGCCAGATTGTCACACTGTCAGCTTTCATGCAAAAAGTGTATAAACGTGTAATGGCTCTTACTAAAAGACATTTAGTAGAAAGCTGATTCAGGCTAATCACATTGGTACAGTCACATTGCATAATGAAAGTAACTGAATCTGCTCTTGTGAATATTTTGTCTTCTTTGTTTTTCTTTGGGGCTCTACAGTTCGGCAGGAGCAAGAATTGAGAAATGGAGGAGCCATAGATAAAAAGCTCACTACCCTTGCAGATCTCTTCAGGCCTCCAATTGATCTGATGCATAAAGGAAGCTTTGAAACAGTAGGTCATTTTGATGCATTGAATTTTGGATTGGATTTGGTATAACTGTGCATGCGCATGTGTAAACAGCTGTGTTGTGATGATGTGTATAAGTAATTCCAGCAATCTGCCTTTTTATTACTGCAACATAAGAAGTTGCTTCTAATTAATAACATCATTTGAGGAGGTAGCTGTTGATTATATCTATTAGTCCATTACTGTATTCCCTCATTAAGAAGTATTCAAGTAGAAGTTAGTGATTAAGAAATAGATTTGAATAATATGAAATTAAATAATGATTTTCTAATGACAAGTTATATACATAAACTAAGGATTGGTCTTTATCTCTGAGTTTAAAAATATGTAATCATTTCCTATACAGTGGTCCCTCAACTTACGAATTTAATCCGTTCCGAAAGCATTTTCGGAAGCCGAAAAATTCGCAAGTCAAAAAAGCAGCTTCCCATTGAAATGCATTGGGAACGGATTAATTCGTTCCAGAGCCTGGGAAAAAGACCCAGGCTCCCAGTTTTTTGTGGAAACCTCTTTATGAGGTGCACTATAAAGGCATGCAAAGTGCACCTCAAAATTAGGTTTCCACAAAAAAAAATTAAAAATATCTTTTTAGCCGTTCTGGACCGGGTCGTAAGTCGAGGAAACTGCGGCTGTCATTCGGAAGTCGGGGAAACCACGGCTAAAAGCACCAGCGGTTTCCCCGTTCGTAGGTCGAAAAGTTCTGGTGTTGAGTTATTTGTAACTCGAGGGACCACTATAATTCTTGTAGAAAGAATTATAATTTAATACTACATTAATGTATTATACTATATTGTTGTGTATTATACTAACACAATTTGAATTATAGTTATAATTCAAAAATATACCACATTGTCTCCTTTACATTAAATATTAAGATCTCTAGTATGACATGATTGAAAAAGATTTTTACTGCAGAAAAGTATGACCAAACAAAATAGTAGCGGACTACAATTTTTTTGTATAATAATCTATATAAAACCGAATCTTGAATTTTTGATTGTTCATTGTTTACTATTTTGTTAATAAACTTTGGAACTGTATATTTGGACTTTGTAAATTGAAGAAGATCAATAGTTTACTAAGTTACTAATCTTTAAACAATTCCTTATACTTCCTAGTGTTAACATATATTAAATTAACCTATTGAAAAATTTAAAACTCTCAGAGTAGAATTTACAAAAAAGGCCAGGAGAGAAATTCCTGATTTCCTATCCACCCCTTGCAATAATTTTCTTGTTGCATCAAGGGGGAAATGGAAATGTTTATTCAAAAGTAATACATTTTGTTCAGCTTTTATATGTGAAAATAATATCAGCTTCTTTTTATATCATTTACTTGCATTTAAAGTCACTTTCAGAGTTATTTTTCCTATCAAGACTTGACTGATTGCCCTAGACGCAATGTACTATTTGCCTGTAAGCATATACTAAATCCAGAGTAGACGTTTTTTTCTCAATCTTTTTCAATGAAGCATTAGAAAAATCTAAATTTTTCCCACTACACAGTGTTACTTTTTTCTTTTCTAAATATACATCTACATTTGTATGTATTTAGAGGCTCACAATCCTCAACTTACTATAACTAACTCTACTGTGCTTTGTTTAAATGTGTCTATTCTGCATTATCTCTAGTCTTAATAGTTTATCGTCTTCTTAGTTTTTAGTACCTTAAGGCAGAATCTGATCTTTTTTACTTTAAGCATTGTATTTTCAATCTATTTACTTCATAATTTGAATTTTCATAAAATGGGATTGTCCATATATTTAAGAAGCGTCTCTATTTATTTAATAATATGTGGTTTTTAACAATTTTGTAGTTTACCATTAACCAAGTTAGATATAGGAACCTATCAAAATAGACCTTTTTCTGCCCATACACAAATACATGCATAGTCATCACTCTGTTCCCTTCCATATTTAGGAACATTGTGGAAAGTGCAGAAAAAAATTAGGAAATAGTAAACAAAATAACAGGAGTTAAGTGACAAGGAAAGGAATCACTATATCTCCTCCAAATATTTATTGTTGCCAGCTCTCCTAGCTTCTACATCTGTCCACAAATTAATGGATTCCCTTTTCAGTCTTTCCTCTCAAATAATTTGCTCTTCTTTCATAATTGAAAAATAATATGTTACTGCATACAAGAAGTTGTATTTTTACAGACATTCATTTCTCTAGCAAAGCTTCTCACACAGATAAACCATTATGATGGGTTTGTTGTATGTTAGAGTGCATGGATAGTTTTGAGAAGCCACAAATTGTTGCTTAAGACAGTTTTGTGCTTTATATATTTCTGGTTTAAATATATATCAGCAGTCACTACACCAGTGTTCAACTTACCGTATTAAGCTTTCAAGAATTTTTTTTTCTGAGGTGGGAGGGTTCAGATTTTAAGCTTGATCAGTATATGTTCATTATTGTTATTCTATATGCAGTTAAAATTTTAACTCGTGGAAATGTAACCAGTTTTATTAAAAATACATTCATGGCACATAATTTAGTTTCTTTTAACCTGTGTGAAAAAGTAGAATCTTCATTTACCTTCTGAGTTAAATGTTTTAATTAGGCTATAAACAGCAGGCTGTAGGTTTAACACAACTGTCAGGTTTGTGTTAAATTCTTCAACTGCTTTAGCATATTGACATTTGTTTATTACTACTAATTATTTCAGCCTTCTGTTTCTTCTAAAAAGTATTTATTTGACAAATTTATATGTAGTTTTATGAGTATAATAAAGCCAGATAAGTGAAACTATATAAACAAAATTGCACTGCAGAAACAAGCTAGATGTAAAAGGCATTTGCTTTACTTAGTTTCCTTTTCTGGAGCAGAAAATAGTACTATGCAGCTGTTGCACAATCCCAGTAAAAGCTGCAGTTGCTTTAAGAGTTGGAGCCAGTACTATCTTTGTTCTACTGCACATTCTGAACTGTCTTCTCTGAATTATTTCCATAGCATGGGAGAACCCAATAAAATGTACATTGAATTCTCTGAATGCTACGCCTATTTCAGACAAAAATAAAGCATATTTTAATTCCATTTTATGTCATGCTCATAACTTACTACATTATAAGTTTTATAAGCAAGTCCAAATATGCTTTTTGAAAAGGCAGTTGGATTTTCTTTATTTTTCCTTGAAGACATTTCATTTCTCATCCAAGAAGCTTCTTC
Source organism: Mimophis mahfalensis (assembly GCA_032468015.1). Lineage (NCBI taxonomy): Eukaryota > Metazoa > Chordata > Lepidosauria > Squamata > Mimophis > Mimophis mahfalensis. The sequence continues at coordinate 28,118 of JANHFR010001994.1, read as the reverse complement.
AGTTTATAAGCAAGATTTGTTATCCTGAATTCATAATGTATTCAAATACATTAAAAAGAAAGAATCAGCCATATTAAGCATGTTGAGAAAAAGCATCAATAGGGAAACAATGTAAATCAACTAAGTTTTATAATTTTAAGACAAGTCATAAAAATATGGATTATTGTAGTTGATATGTGCATTTTGGGGATTTTCTAGTTTTTGTTATGGTTATAGTAATGCATTTACCATATATTTCATTCATTTAACTAATGGAGAAGATTAGACCTTTTAGTATTACATTGTTGGTTTACTCCAGTACTTGGTCAGTTGATTAACATCCTGGATCAATATGTTATATTGTAATCCTGATACAATTATCTGTTCTGAGGCAGTTCTCTTAAAATATTTCTTCAGATGTTCAAGTGGTTTCTGGCATTTTATCATTTTAATTGTCCTAGCAATTATTAGTGCCTGAAAAATTATATCTCTTAATCTCCAATACAGAAAAAAATTACTGAGAAGAAATATTTCCATTTTAATTCAAGAAAAGAGTTTATTAACATAACTTTAACTGTAGAATGGTCATTTTTCCATCACCAAAAAATTAAGAAAAATTAGAATACAAATTTACATATTAATAGAAATTTAAATAATCACTAAAATTACAGTAAAATGCAGTAACTTCAATTCTGATTTTTATTTAATTTATAGTATGTCTTGCCATTTATAAATTCTATTTAAATGCTTAATTGTCAAAATAAAAAAAAAACATTAGTGATCCATTAAATAATTTTAAAAATTGTTAAACTAAAAAATACTTGGTTTTTAATATTTTAACCTAAAAGATCAAGTATAAATCTGAAATTCCTACTTTCAAAATTCCAGGCTTATTATTGTGCACATTTTTCCCTGAGTGAAAGAAAGGATCTCATTGGTGCTTGGGTCTTGCAAAGATATTACAGAATATAATTACAAAATGAAGTTTGAACTGGGACTGTACACACAATTTATACATATTTACTTGTAAATTTTTCAAAAGAAATATATAATATTATATGAATTTTACCTTTCAATCAAAATCGCTATTCAAATTATCTTTCCCTCCAATAATAAATAAACCTATTTATATTTATTTGGCACTGAAATGTCTCCACTACAATATTGTTTTAGTGGTTGACCTGAGAAACATGTTTTGCTATAAAATCCTAGTGAAAGCTATGTTCTATATTGCCTTATTTCAATGTAGGTGAGTGCTTCTGTGTCCATTGTGTTGCTTATTTGATGGCCGATGGATCAGATATTTCACTTTTTAGAAGTGAAATCCCATTTTCCAAGATGCAAAGTCAAAAAGGGGTACTCATGAATCTGTGTTTCTTTTCATAAATAATTAAAGTCATGAGTAAATTTCCTTTAAGGAAATCCCACATATTTTTGTCCTGGTTATTTAGGAAATATGACCATTCCAATTTTTGATATAGCACTCTTTTTTTCAACAGGTATGACAATTCAGCAATCAGAATTACATTCTTGATCAAACTCCTACATTAACTTGCAACCAACCAATCAGGCAATGCCAGCTTTGAGACTCAAACCAGTAAGATCTCTTCCTGCAACTTCAAACCCTGCCACCTCCCTCAATTGCAATCTGGTCAACAAAAAGTTCACCAATAATACTACAATATAACATATGAATGAATGGTAAATTAGAGGAAATGAATAGTTGAACAACAAACTGCAAATCTATCAAGAATCGTAATCCTAATCTGCCAAATTTTGACTTGAATCAGTTAATCTGTGTAATCAGATCAATGCAGCTCATTCCATGTTTTCTTCTAAATGTTTTGTTCATTTATTTCCCATTTTTCAGTCAGTTTTGAAATTAAAGTTTATTTTCCTAACTCACTCTCTCTCTTTGGCATGTTAACACACATAAATCTGAGATTACCAATGTGTAATCTTGATATGACAAGTTGACCTGCAGAGACTTCTAACCCTGCACGCTGCTTGTCATGCTTGTTTGTGTATTAAATTGTTGAGTCTTGATAGAACTTAACAAATGAAAAAGGGGATTTATAATAGCCTAGAACAATAAATAGAAGCCATCATTGCTGGCATTGTTTTTTGAAAACTTTCCTTTTTTGGCTTACACTCTTAATGTTCTTTTTGTCTTCAGGCCAAGGAGTGTGGTCAAATGCAGAACAAGTGGCTCATGATTAATATTCAAAATGTGCAGGATTTTGCCTGTCAGTGTCTCAATCGTGATGTTTGGAGCAATGATGCTGTAAAAAATATTATCCGGGAACACTTCATTTTTTGGCAGGTATGAAGACATTATTTTCAGTTTAGCTAAAAAATTAGAAACGGTCAATATTTATTTACTCTGGCCTTATTCATATTACGTTTTGTAGAACTACATTAACTAGTTACATTGTGCTTCAGTATCAGATTTTATTAACAAACACCAAATTGCTTTAATATTCAAATGTTTTCAAGAATTTTAAATGAATCTTCTTCACTATTGTACAGGTATACCACGACAGTGAGGAAGGACAAAGATATATACAATTTTATAAATTGGGAGATTTCCCTTATGTGTCTATCCTGGATCCCAGGACAGGTAAGAAGAGGAAAAATTGCTGGAGGCATATTAACTCTGAATTGTATTCTTATATCATACAATAAATGATCTCATTGGTTTAAGGGAAGGACTATAGTTTCCATATTTGCCAGAAGGGTACCCTTGTCCTTGTTATGCAAAGGACAAGGTAGTGGATACAATGCAGGAGGCGGCCAAAGAGCCTGCCCCCCCC
>JANHFR010001991.1:117135-132579 GCA_032468015.1 Mimophis mahfalensis | reverse complement strand
GTTTGAAGAGGCGTGGATTTTAACTCCAAGAATTCCCCAGCCAGCGTTGCTGGCTGGGGAATTCTGGGAGTTGAAGTCCACGTATCTTCAAGCGGCCAAGGTTGAGAAACACTGATCTAGAATATAGTGTCAGACTCGCATTGACATGGTGTGATCATGTGATGTATCATGACTTTTTTTGCTAAACTGGGCATGGGCGTGGCCGGCACATGATGCATCTGGCCCACAGGCCAGGTTTGACAGCCCTGATCTGGAACATCTAAAGCAGGGGTGTCAAACTCACGGTGTCACGTGTTGTATCGTGATTTCCCCCCCTTTTGCTAAACTGGATATGGGCGTGGCCAGCACATGAGGCATCTGGCCCAGGGGCTGCGAGTTTGACACCTCTGATCTAAAGGATTAATTCAGCTGGAGGCTATATTTGCATACCTGTTTGTCAAAGCTAGACTCAAGAAAAAAGCAGGACCTCCTGGGTAGTGCTGCTGTGATGCAGTGGTTAGAGTGCAGTATTGCAGGCTACTTCTGCTGGCTGCTGGCTGCCTGCAATTTGGCAGATCAAATCTCACCAGGCTCTAGGCTGATTCAGCCTTCTATCCTTCCAAGATTGTTGTGTAAACCCAGATTGTTGGAGGCAATATGCCGACTCTGTACACATGCTTAGAGAGGGCTGTAAAAAGCAATGGGAAGTGGTATAGAAGTCCAAGTGCTATGGCTAATGGCTTTCTATTTCTAAAACTCTTTTTTTTTTTACTCTCCTCTATTCCTATAGTTTCAGGCAATTATTTATGTGCCCCTTAACTGCTTGCACATACATACCAGTATAGTTACATCTGAGTGGGGTCTCTATAAGAAGCTGTTATACTGGTGATATGTATGTTTTTATTGTTAATTTTATTTTTATCTTTCATTGCACTTTATAGTTTTCATCTTTATTTTATTCCAATAGATATGCTTTCAGCATTGGTTTATTTTCTACCTCAGTTTCACCTATGTAATGTAAGGAAGCTGAAGATATACCATCTCATACAGCTGTTTGGAAGATGGGCAAGATTGCAGATCATAAGAAACATTACATAAATGAGACAAACAAACAGAGATGGTATTCAGCCAGTTCCGACGGGTTCCGGAGAACTGGTAGCGATAATTTTGAAAACTTGCAAATACCACCTCTGATTGGCAGAAACTGGCAAATACCACCTCTAATTGGCTGGCAGCATAACCACGCCCACTAAGCCATGCCCACAGAACCGTTAGTAAAAAAAATTGAATCCCACCACTCCAAACAGTTGGTGTAGCAGCACCTTAACAGCCTTGGCTGACCTGAATCAGACCTAGTCAGTACTTGGACGGCAGACAACCAGGGCCATAGATTACACTGAGAAGTTGAAGAAATATCTGATGTTAAAAAAAATGTTGAGACTCTAGAACAGGGTTGTTAAATTCATGGCCTGCAGCCTGGATGCATCATACACTGGCCATGCTCACACCCAGTTTAGCGAAGGGGAAAAAAGTTGTGATACATCACACGATGATGCCATGACCATGAGAATTTTATACCCCTGCTCTAGAAATAGTGCAGAGAAGAGCAACAAAGATGATTAGCGGGTTGGAGGCTAAAACATATGAAGAACAGTTGCTGGAACTGGGTATGTCTAGTTTGATGAAAAGGAGGACTGGGGTGACATGATAGCAATCATCCAAAATTTGAGAGGCTGCCACAAAGAAAAGGGAGTCAGGGTATTCTCAAAAGCACCTGAAGGCAGGACCAGAAGCAATGGATAGAAGCTAATCAAGGAGAAACAATTTAGAATTAAGAAGGCAATAATAAACCACTTTGGTAATGGGTACCAAGAAAACAGCATGGATGTTTTTATGTACTTGCCAGTAAACAAGTGAGAATCTGCAATTTTAGTCTGGTTCACAAGAAACAATCCATACATTAATAACATGATTTCCTCTTATCCAGTATCTCCATGTACATGAATATTGTTCAAACTGTCCTGTATGCAGTTTTTACTCTTACATTGCTAAATGCAATTCAACTGATTCTGCAGCTGTATGTGGGAGAGAATTGTCTGGCAGCACTGTTTCATTCCCTCTGGATTGTCAGGGAACAACACTGCTGAGAAAACTGCATATGTAGTATTCAAGGAAAAGACTTTTCCATCTGAGAAAACATAAAACACAGATGTCTGCTCAGCAGGGGAGTCAAGGGTGGAAAGAGAGACTGGCAACATATCTCACACACCAGAAATGGGTGCTCTCTCTCTTGTTCAGCACAGGTTTATGTCTTTGGTCTTGCTTGAGAGTGACCAATCAGTTGAATTATTTGTAAATAACAAGTGCCAAGGGGATTCTCAGAAGCAGACAACACTTCTATTGGGACTGTCTAAAAAGCAAAGCAATTATGCATAGACATGGGCAAAGCCCAAGATACTGGTTTCCTTATCTACATTAAAAAAAAAACACCTAGCTAAGTCTGGTTTTCTCTTTGGGATACGTTTTACTGTAATATTTGGTTAGTAACTGCTAGAGTTATCACCTGGGCTGCAAAACTTTAGCTAACCTTTAGTAGGAGTGATACTCAAATCTCTAATCCTGGCTGCCATCTAGAGGTTATCTTGATTTCTACAGTCCAGTAGTGCTGAGTAAAGCAACTTCAGCATTAGTCTAAAAGGTACAAATTAAAGGAAAAGCTTGGAAAACAGGGGGAAATGAGTAACCTAGGCTTAACCTTTGAGTTATGAGACTGTTATAAGAACCAGCAAGAATAAAAACAGGTCAAGAAGACAAGCCAAAAGTTGCTTTGGAGAAAAACGTTGTGGCTCAGATTTCTTTTTGCTTTTCTTGCTGCAGCTCGGTGGAGTTTCAGTATAGGTATATGACAAGCAAAAATTATTAAACTGCTGTGAATGTTTATACAAATTGAAAGGCAGGAATTTAACAGAAAAAAAAAATCAATAAACCACACCAATCTTTAAAAATCTAGTACCCCAACCTTCCTTTTTTTTTTTTTTAACCTCTTTCTGAGTCTAAACCAACCTTGACAACTTTAAGATGCATAGACATCAATTCTATTCCCAGCATTCTCCAGCCAGTATGCTGGGGGATGAAATCCACACATCTTAAAGTTGCTGAAGTTGAGAAATAATGGACTTATACCCTTTTCTTCCACATTCAGTAAACTGGATTTGTCCTTGTTACAGTTTTATCAAGTGGAAACTTGAATGCTGTAAAAAACTGTCCTTCTTGAAGGTGAGGAATGATCTTGATTAAGAGGCTCATTATTGAGAGCTCCCTTTTCAATTGGTGATGGGGATCCATTTGAAACTGTTTATGAGCAGGTGATCATGTTCGAGGACAGGGGTGTCAAGCTTGTGTTGTCAACGTGACATATCACAATATGGGTATGGCCAGCATGTGACGCATCTGGCCCATGAGCCACGTTTGATACCCCTGCTCTAGGAGAAAAAAATTCTCAATTATTTGCTAATTTGTAGTTCATATCACAGAATAAAAGTATGGGAGCTTAGCCTTTACAGGAAGAAGGAGTCAGGAACCTGAGGATGTGAGACAAGAGTCTAAATAATGGAAACTGTGGATTTCCAGTACTTTAATTACAAAAATAAATCCAGTGTGATTCTTATACACTGCAGATGAGCTGGAAATACACTGGCTCAACTACCCAATAGTCATGATGGTTTGGATCACATGACTGATCTGAGAAGACAGAAAATATTTATTGTTAATGACTTAATGTCAGTGATCTCAGGCTCTTTATCTAAAAACACTGATCCACCCTAGATTGTTTCCTAGCTTGGGGTCCATTCTCACTTGGACAATTCCACTGGCCTTTCTTATTGCCAGTTCTTACCAGGATAATCAGTGGAATGATTTGCCTCCAGGAGTTGTGGGTTTTCCAGCACTGAAGGTTTTTAAGAAGAAATTGGACAACCATTTGTCTGAAATGGTGTTGGGTTTCCTGCTTGAATAGGATGGTGGACTAGAAGACCTCCAAGGTGCCTTCCAACCCCATTTTTATGTTATTTTGTTAATTATCACTGAGGCTTGTCCAACTCAATCCATGTGTGCCCCTGAATAAATCAACTCCCCCTACCTCCCAGAATAAATCAACTACTCCCTCCAAATCAACTCTGAGCAGAGAAACTCTAAACAAAGAAAACCAGGGCAGTAAAAAACAAAATGTGTAGTGAAGCACAGAAATGCTTTTGGGAATAGTTGGAATCAGTGGTGGGATTCACATTTTTTTACTACTGGTTCTGTACGCATAGCTTAGTGGGCGTGGCTATGCTGTCAGCCAATCAGGTGGGATTTGCTGGTGTCAGCCAATCAGAGGTGGTATTTTCCAGTTCTCTGAACCAGTAAAAATTATGGCTACCGGTTCTCGGGAACCTGTTGGAACTGGTTGAATACCACCTCTGGTTGGAATGCATAAAGAACTGAAAATCTTAACATACGGTAGGAAAAGATGAAAAGAGGGGTTCGGTTGTTACCATGTTGCTCCTCCTATCTGGGAACAGGGCAAATGTGTTTGGGGAAGTGGAGTAGAGGAATGTACCATACATGCTTACTCTCTAAAGAAGGAAATCCCTGCACACAGATTGCACCCACATTTGTATGTCTAAAAATTCTGGAGGAAGAATACTAGTTTTGTGTGTCAGGGAATTTTACTTAATTATTTTTAAACAGGAGAAAATATTTAAATGTACCTCTTCTACACCCCATTCCTGACTTCAAATGCTTCTCTCTGGAATAATGGCGGGCAGATGCTCTATACTAAGGACTTTTCATAGGTCACAGAAACTATTTTTTAAAAAAGAATATGCACGCCTGATATCAGGAAGTGTTCACATCTGTTACACTGAAACTCACATAGGTAATACAATATGCTGCATCCAAACAACCATCTAAAATGGGTTAGTGAGAAAGATTAAGATGGCTTACTATTTCTCCCTCCAGGCAATTATTTGCAAAAGTTAACTCTGAAAATTTTTAATTCTGATTTCTTATTTCATGTGAAGAGGTTTATTAACTTTGTTCTCTCAGATGCGTACTTCTGTCGTGTTCTTCTGAGTGTTCAGTAACTGTTTTTTATTTGCTCATTTTGGTTTGCTGTGGGCCAGTTCTACCTCTCAAGGTCACTTCGACCTTGGTTGCAGACTGTGGGTCAGATAACTGGAACTGCAGATAAGGATAACACTTATTCGGGACTTCACTAACAAATTCCTCTCATTCTTGTCCTATGAAGTTATTTATTATTTCTCTGTTATTAGTTTGGGCAGTAACAAATTGGGAATGTATGAACATGGTGTAATTGAAAGGCATCAATAAGGCTTCTGATAGTGCTGCGGAGATCATTTGTCACTGCCATCAGCAGCTTCAGAGAAGATATGTGGGTACATTTTATTTCTCTGAAAGAAAGTTTTGGGTTAGAATTTTCTATGACTGAGCCAACATTCCATTGGAATGAGAAGGTAGAGGTCAACTGTCTGTCTAAAGTTGCAGGTGGGCTGAATGGAAAAAAGACTTATTGAACTTGAAAGGTGGGAGGAATGTTCTTACTTAGTGAAACATCTCCTGTTGACACAAAGACTTCTTCATTGGCTTCAACTAACAAATACAGAAGGGGGGAAACTATTTTTGAGGTGAATGGGGCATTCCAATGTCACAGGGAGTGCAAAAACCTTGCATTATTTCTAGACAAGGGCTCTTCCCTTATTGGTGGGTCAAACATTTGGGGTCCTTTGAATGTATTTTGGGGACAAGAATGGGCAAGAGAAATTTTAAAGGGCAAAATATGTGCCTTAAGCTGTGCAGATATTCAAATGACCGAGAACCCTCCTAAAGAGAGACTGGAAAATAAGAAGTCTTTGGTCAGCTTTCAGAATAAGTGTTGTGGCCCCACCCCTGGAGGTGGCCTTACTGTCCGACACTGGCTCTGAAGATGACGAAGTGGAAGTGGAAACAGAGATGGACAACGTGCAAGCCGGGCCTTCTTCCCTGGCAGGGCCACCTCCTCTAGCATTCCAATGAGAGCTGACTATTGCAAGCTTACCACTGGACCCCAGCCAAACTGAGGGAGGGCAACAACACATGGAAGCTGATAGTGATGGGGAACAGCTCTTAGTAGATGCTAGAAAGAGGCGGAAGGCCAGACACCAATTACAATTGAAGCCATGTTCCAGGAGACGTGACTGGGAGACGTAGGGTCAATGACTGGGCCACACCCCGCAGGGTGTAAGAAGGGTGTGGCCATGCAGGAGAGGTGTGGTGAACAATTTGTGAAGAGTAGTGGAGCTTCGTGTATCTCAGTTTAGTTTGTGTGCTTTCAAGAATTTCAGTCTTGCCTCTTTCAGCTGGAAATCTGCCAGCAACCAACCCAAGCTTGGAACAGTTGCCTGGTAAATTCCTCTTAATTTGCAACCCATTGTTTGCTTTGAAAATCCCAGTTCTTCCTTCGTCTGGCCTTATTCTGTTCATAATTGGCTTTTGGACCAATTGAGGGTAGGGAACAGAACAATAAGCTTTAATGTTAGGAGACTATTTTTTGCATTGTCTTGACATAGCAGTGCACACCTGAAATACAATGATTGTAACAGTACCTTGCCGTTCAGAACTATTATACCACAAAATATACTTGAGACAGTCTAATAGTTACTAAAGCTTCAAGTGTGCTATCCACAACTTTGAGGTCTGTTTCATCCTCTCATTTGTTAGGGTGATAGAGAGTAATATACAGGTGAAAGCTTCACAACTATTTTTTTACTAAATGTATTAGTGGGGGTGGAGTGTTAAATTATCCTTACAGCAGTCCTTAAACCAAATGACGACTGTACTGATAACTTAACTCTCATTTAGTAGGAAAACTGCAGACTCTTCCATCACAATTTCTCAAGGAAAGGAAAATTTCCACAACAGATTCTTCAGGCAAAGGCACAATTCCAGCAGTGATTTATAGCAAGGGTGTCAAACTTAATGCCATCACATGATGTATCACAACTTTCTCCCCCTTTGCTAAACCAGGGGTGGGCATGGTCAGCATGAGATGCATCCAGCCTTTGGGTCATGAGTTTGCTGCCCCGATTTATAGCATCTTTTTTTTCCTCATTCCCTCTTTCTTCCACATTCCCCACCTTGTATTTGCCTGTGTTACTGTTAGCAGTCACAACTGTGTTAGCAAGCTAGCCCATTTTACATTTAAATACAGTGGCCCTGTTTTCTTTTTCTTGAGATAGGATAAAATGGGTTTCGGAATTTACTGCATGACTTGGATTAGTCACTTACACTCAGATGGACCTACTTCACAGGGCTACTATAGAGAAAAAAATTGGGTGAGGGAATCCAGTGTATACTGAATATCTCCTAAAATTTTTACATGTATCAAATGAAGAGAAAGAATAAGAATCAGTTTTTCCCCTTCTCTTAAATGGTTGGGGAAAGTTTAGTTCAGACCTAATTATTCACCCTGTCTAATAAAACAACAATTATAGTTGGTTCAAGTGGGAGGCAAGACAAGAGAATTTGGAACTCCAAATGAAAACATAATTTGGGAGAAAGAATTTAAAAACAATCTGTACTGTACTACTCAATCTATTATCTATCTTAACCCCTAAATCTTTACTGAAAGTATTTTTCCTTAGCTAACAGCCTTCAGCCTATATTTGGTTATTTGATTTTTCTTGTTGTGTAATATTTTATCCAAATCTTGCAGAATGCTTTTTGTGTTATCTCAAAATGATGTTGGATTAATAAGTTTTCTGTGTTTTTGTTCAAATGGGTGAGGGTGTTGAACAAGATCTTATTACATCATAAATTTAATTTCTGTTCTTTATCATTCAAAAATGATACAAAATTGAGTCTGCAACGACATTTTTGGGATTTTTATTATTATTGTAAAGAAAAATGTTTTCTGGCTTACTTTTGCAAGCAAGAGATATCAGTTTATTTAAAAGAGTTTATTTAAAAATATGGAATCCATGCTGACTATCCACAATAAAAAAATACTTTCCTAAATCATAGGATTGTAAGAGACCTCAACATCATCTACCCACAATTCTGTGAGACATCTTAAAGTTGCTGAGGTTGAGAAATAATGATCTAGTCCAATCCATTGCAGTATCCATTAGAGCATCTTTGCCAGATAGCCTTTCCACTTCTGTCTGAGCACCTCCAGAGAAGGACATGTCATCACTTCATGTAAAAGTCTTTTCTACTTCTTCCTTGTAGCTTTAATTCACTGGTTCTGGTCCTGCAGTCTGGAGCGAGAAAAAAAGTCCATCCATTCTTTCTCTAATGGCTTAACTATAATCCGTTTCCATTCTGAGAAGACATATGCAAAATAGGAGTTAAATGTTCTGCTTTCTTGACGACGATGATGTTACCCATTGAATCGAATCTGACTCTTGGCAATTCTGTGGGCCAGGTCTCTCCACATCTTCTGATCTTGCACTAGTTCTTTTGAGTTTTTCTATGGTCTGGTTGGTGTCAGCTTTGATGGTGTCCAGCCACCTTGTTCTTTAATGGCCTGGTTTCCTTTTGCTACTAACACTTCCAAACATAAATGCTTTCTCCAATGAATTCCCCCATATATCACGGCCAAAGTAAATAAGATGCAGTTTCGTGATTTTGCCTTCTTGTGACATGTCTAGTATTATGCATTCCAGCACTTGCTTGCTAGTCATTTTTGCTGTCCCAGGAATATGCAGGTGCCTTCTCCAGCCACCAGCCATTATCTACATTTATTATGAGAACTAAGTTCACATTAAGGCAAAATTATAAGATATAATACTTTGGTTAACCATTAATAAGTTATTCAATATTTTGACCAGGCCTAGCAATACATATTATCATGTTTACTGAACCCATCATTTAATGGTGAAGGGAGGGGGAAGATAACTTTTATTATATCATTTTTCTAACTGTAATCTCTTCTCTTCCTTCCCTTAGTCTGTCACGTGGGGAAACATGTACTTAGCTAAGTAGTGTTCCTTTGCTATTCTTGCAGGCAAACAAGGATGTGACAAATCTTTTATTTAGCACCCAGCAACAGCAAACAAACCATCTGTAGCCAGGAATCCCTTTCATAATTTATAGAAGTTTCTTCCATCAGCTTTTTAATCAAGGAATAGACCAGTATCAGTAACCTAGAATGGACTATAAAGGGGGTAGATTTTTGACAATTCTCAAAGATCTGGATTGAGATCTCTGCTTTTGGATGGGAGATTCCTGACCTTTGCATTATACAGATTAGATGGATTTCATATGTGATCTGAAGAATGGTAAAAAAGGGAAGCAAGGATCTATGATTCCAACAAGGTACAATATTTGATCACCTAATCTTATTAAGTGTCAGAGCATTTTACATTTATTGCTAAGGTAAATGTAGGAAGACCTTACTAAAAGAGTGACACAGTATGCATTTTGTACATAAAGGTTTCTGGCCTTTTAGATTCTTTAATGAGATTTCAGATAGGAAAATTACTGGGAAATGAACTTGCCCAAGTTTTTGGAGATGTCAGTTGTAGCAGATAGTTCTGATCTGGATCACACTAGCGTCAACTTGGTGTAAATTTGTTTTATCGGCTCATTAAAGAAGCCCCTAGTAAGCAAAAGTATATTACTATGATTTCTATTGTGAAAAAAAAGAAAACAGTTTAGTTTGGAGAATACATTCACAAATAGCTTAGATCCAGAGCTAGTCACAGTAAATAGATAACTTTTTAAAGTTACTGATGACCAACATAATTCTCATTGATCTGAGTGAATCTATTTTAAATATACTGTAGCTAAGTTTGCAGCTGACACTATGTGCTTTATCCAGTTGGCTAAATCAAGATATTTCAGCAATAATATCACATGTTGGTAACTACATTTAACCCCATCAGTTGAATTTTATATCAGTGGGGTATGCCTGAGAACTAAACAGCTAAATAGCAATTTGAGATTATGGAAAACATTTGTCATCTCTTGTAATTGCCTTCATCTTGCCAAGGAAGCAAGGATCACCCTTTGATAACCTTTGACATAAATGTACAGTCATTCTGCTTCAGTTCACATGATTCAGAGGCACTAATGAATAAATGGTTCCATCGCTGGTTTTAGAAGCTGGTGTACAATGCCCATTTTTCATATGGGAGGTATGAACAGTAGAGGAGGTTTCTGTTCTATAAATCTGAGCGTACATTTCACAGCAGCCAAACTTACTTAGTAGAATGAAGAAATCCCTGCGAAATGTCTTGGTAAAGATAGCATAAAGAAATGGATTGGCACATGAATTAATCGGGTAGAACAAAACAAGGAGGATCTTTGAATTGGACACAGTGATCAGAGGGAGCTTGAGTGATGCTGAAATGGCAAAGAAAGAGATTGGTGCCATGCAAAGGAAATCTGTGAAGATCAGTATGGCCATGCGTTTGGCAATCTTGGTGTCACTGTTGGATGAGAAAACATTGGGATTCCTCACTGTGAAGTAGATGCTGATGTAGGAGGAGCAGATGATAATAAAGGCAAGAATATTTAATATCAGCAAAAACATGACATAGGACTGGGAAAGCAGAGTTTCGATATCCATAGGTAGGCAGATGCTAACTTTCATGTAGCTGCTGACTTCAAATATGGGAAGGAGAGCCACTGTGAAGGCAAAGACCCATCCTACCAACATAATTATCACTGCATGCCGGAAGCGGACTTTGCGGTCTAGTTCCATGGCGTAGGTGATGGTATGCCATCGTTCTAATGTGATGACGGTTAAAGTGTATACGGAAAGTTCACTTGCAAATACGGTGAAAAAACCAGCTGTATTGCAACCAGCCCCAGTTTGCCAGTCAATAGCATAGTTATAATACTGAGTTCTACTCTGCATGTCTTTGATGGCAATCAATAGTAAATAAATACCTGTGCAAAGATCAGCAAATGCAAGATTGCACATAAGGAATCGAGGGACAGTGAGCTTGTATTGGCTGGTAACTAAAATGATGAACACAACAAGGTTCCCCATGATGGCCAAGATATTGATGAACCATATCAGAACTCGGAGAATTATGTGGCCCATTATGTCTTCGCATGGGTTGAAGGCATCAGGCTCTGGGAAGCAAGCCACTTTAAACTCTTCTCTGCATAGAGCCTGATAGTAATCATTTTCATCCAGCTCAAAATTGAACTCATCAGACTCTTCTGAAATTACAGATTTGTTGCATATAGGGTGCATCACAGAACTGAAAAAGATGAAAATAGCACAGTCAGAACCCGGGATATATAGTGCCAATATTAACAGAAATACTAATTTGTGAATTCTGGGAAGATACCAACAATGTCAACAATTTTTTACTTTTTAAAGGTAGACTTCTTTAGAAGACATTAGAGCTGGCTACCAAGTTTGGAGAACATCTGGCAGATGTTTTTCTTTACGTTGTTGGGAAGCTTAAGCAGGTAATTCCTTCAGCAATAGCCAACATCTAAAACAAAGAGTAATGGCTTACAGAGGTAAAAAAAATCAGAGATGGAATCTGCAGTCTCAGGAGCATCATTGAGTGTCCTCTGGTCTGCAAGGCCAGAGAAGAGGCTGTGAGAGTGAAATACCTAGGCCTACTTAGACTGCGTGTGTTTAAATGTGTGGGGGAAAAGGGAAAATAAAAGTCACGTGGCTACAATGGTACAAAATACATACACCCCTTTGCCAGCTGAAGGGAGGAGGGAGAGGACTCTGTTGATAGAGCTGCTGGTGATTGAGGCTAATTCAGGAGTGGCTGCAAAGGGAGGAGGTGGAGGGACAACAGTGGCAGGTGATACTTCCTCACCCCTTTATTCTATGCCATTTTTCTGCTGTGGCTTTTACTGGGGGCATGTTTGACCAGAAGGGTACGGGGCATCATTATCATCATCGTCAGCATGAATAAACTTGACTTCTGCTCTTTTTTTCTTGAGGATAGAGTGGGTGAGGAAACTTGGATTGAATTCAAATGTCATTGAAATAAGACAAAAATCCCCACTTGTTTTTTAGTTTGATATGTTATGTTTAGTCTGATGGGAAAGAAGCCAGGAGGTTACGTAGTACAGATTGGATTATAAACTTATTTGCATGCCAGGCAGGAAAAAAAAAACATATGCCAGCAGCTACTTGCTTGAGCTATAATTGATCATAAGGTAAGCCCGCCCCCCAATATAAAATTTGTTTGTTTTTTTCAGTCTGTACTTTAAACAGAAATGAAGTTTTCATCACTTTGTAATCACACCTACACACAAATAGAAAATTGAGTGATGTTATGATTAGGAGTAATGTATCTAGGCTGCAAAAGTCTGGATGGCTTCTAGGCCACAGTAAAGAGTGGCAGAGAATGCTATTTGCTACTATATATATATATATACTGGTTGTCCAGTCTTGTAGTCCAGTTATAATGCAAAGGAAGTTTAACTTAAAAAAAATGAACAGCAAAAGAGTCCCCCAAATACTGCCTTGCAACTGATTATTCAGTTTTGACTAAAAGCCCTAACAAATTGTGAAAATGATGTAATGTTTAGAGAATTTTAATATTTAAGTCCATCATGATTGCACATGGCTGGAATGGGGGAGAGAGGAAATAAATTCTTAAGAATATGTACTGGAAGAGTTAAGCTTCAGAGACAAAATACCCATCTGCCATGGTGGTGGTGTGGAAACAAACCTTCTACAAGGTTGGTAGCAATCCAGAAGAAAATACCAACATTGCCATGGTTTCAAACAAACTATAGCAGAATTCTCCAATAACCTCAGTTTCCCAAGACAAACTGTGGTTATGTCTATGAAATCTAGAGCCAATCCCCAACTAAGGCAAAACACTAGTGTGGACATGCCCTTGGTTACCTTCCAAACAGTCTGCAAATATATTACTTGCTCACTTTTTTATGTATAGTACCTCTGTAATGATTCTGGAGGCTAAATAATAAAATAACCATAGATGTAGAGACATCTCACTAACTGTTGTGGATGGGGTAGTAATGAGAAGAGTTTTAGTACCACAAAGATTATAATCATGTAGGAGAAAGCAATAATTATTTTATGCTCAGAAAAAAATAAGTTTTGCTTCTAACATAATTTATATATGTCAGTGATGGGAGGATCAGTAGCTTGTGTTGCATATATTTTCAGAAATTCTTTCATAAGTTCCCACAGTGGCCTTTCAAAATGTTTTAGCAAATAGCAATTTTCAGCAAATAGTAAAGCTATGGTAAAATTGTTTAAAATTAAATTAAAATATGGTCTTGTAAAATATTTTACAAGAAGCAGGGCTGGAACCTCATCAGAAGCAGATCCAATTTGGAAATAAGGAGACATTTTCTAACAGGGAGACGGATTACTGTATATACTCGAGTATAAACTGAGGTTTCAGCACCCAAAATGTGCTGAAAAAGTCACCCTCAGCTTATACTTGGGTCAACACTGCCGTAGCCCTGCTCACCCCCTGGTGTTTTTGTGCAATCCCAGGGCCCTGACAAGTCAAGACAATTAACCAGTGGAACTACTTGCCACCAGAAGTTGCGGGTGCTCCATTGCTGGAGGTTTTTAAGAAGAGGGTAGACATCCCCGTGTCTGAAATGGCAGAGGGTCTCCTGCTTGGGCAGGGGGCTGGACTAGATGGCCTCTTAAGTTCCCTTCCCAGTCTGCGATTCTGTTGTCCTGCACAGATCCAGAAAATTGTGGGTGCCCAAACATAGGACGAAGGATTGCAGGAACTGGGCCCGTCTTAGTTTAATGAAAAGAAGGGCAAGGAGCTGCCACAGGTCGCTGGAGGTTTTTCGGAAGAGACCGGACGGCCATTTTGTCTGAAGTGGTAATAAGGTCTCCTGCCTTAGCAGAGGGTAGGTTTCCACTGTGGTTGTAAGTCGAGGACTCTCTCCTTGCAGGGGGTTGTCTTGCAGCAGCACGTGGGAATGGACTGGAAAGGTTCAATGTTTTCCTCTCCCGCTCCTTTGTTTTCATAGATTTTATCTTCAGAACGCCGATCATGTTGGCCAAACACGGAGACCCTCACGAGGAACATAAAAGCCACTTGCGCAAGGTACGTTCGGACGTACGTTTTACTTCATCGATATATTGTGCCGGTAATCCTCAACTTACAACCGTTCTCTTAGTGACTGCTCAAAGCTGCAACGGCACCGAATAAGGTGACTTTTAAGTCTGATTTTTTTCATACTTTAAAATTTTTTTTATTAGAAAACTTTATTTACAGAGTTAAAAACCAAAAAAACAAACACCACATAAAACAAACAAATATTTTTCTCACTTAATGACGATTGCAGAATTCCCCAGGATCACAGGATCGAAATTCGGACACTTGGCAACTGACCCGAATTTATGACGGTTGTTGAAGCGTCCCAGGGGTCTCGTGTTGCCCTTTGGAGGGCAAAGTAAAAGGGGGAAAGCTAGATTCACTTAACAACCATGTGTGACTCACTTAAGGATGGCAACGATTCACTTAACAAGTGTGGGAAGTAGAAGAAATGGACAGGTGAACAGTGAAAATCAAACAGAGGGTGCAGAATATGATCAGACATGGGGGAAAAGGGGGTGGAGATTAAGAATGTAAATTTGTGTCGTTAAGCACAACGTTTATTAAGCACTAAGAAATGTAATTAACAAAAAAAATCAATAATAACAACAACAACAACAACAACAACAACCGAGTGGGGGAACTAAGGTTGTAGAATGGGGCCAAATTCACTTAACAACTTAGCCAGGGAGTCCAATTATTGATTGTGGGAAATTCTTAAAACTTTGTCTCCAGAGGAGGGCAAGTTATATTCATTCCTTGCTCCATGGACTCGGGCAGTTTTGGCCACCGGCTCCTGATAAAATTACTAATTAAGTTTCAATTAAAAGCATCGGAAAGGATAGTGAGTAGGAGACTAAGAGGTGAACAGGGGATTCCCCGTTTACACAGTCGACACAAATTCTCACCCGAAGGAACTTGCTGCTGTTGGTGTTCCATTTTTCACAAAATCAACTTTGCTTCCCAGCTGAGGCATGAAAAAT
This sequence comes from Mimophis mahfalensis, assembly GCA_032468015.1. Classification (NCBI taxonomy): domain Eukaryota; kingdom Metazoa; phylum Chordata; class Lepidosauria; order Squamata; genus Mimophis; species Mimophis mahfalensis. Next base: position 117,551 of record JANHFR010001991.1, on the reverse strand, counting down.
GGCAAGAAGAGAAAATGCCAGAAGATTTGATTCACAAGCTGATGGCGGACGATGCCGAAGTGGACAGGAGAAGGACGGATGATAAGAAAGAGGAATCCCTGATGGCCAGAGTGAGCCACGAACGTGTAAGTGTTGCGGCCTGTGGGCTGGCGGCCCCTCCAGCAGCCGAATCCGGGGAGGAGGAGGAAGAGGAGGTGTGGGATTCAGAGCCAACATCAGGGTAACCTGGGGGCTTCGAGGGGAAGAGGGGATGGAGCTGGCAGAGACAGAGACAGGGGCGGGGCCTAGGCTGTCCGTCATCCCTCCGATGGAGAGTCAACAGCCCCCAGGTCTGGAGGGGGCCGATGAGGAAGAGGAGGAACAGCCGGGTCCAGTGCCTGATGCACAGAAGGCAGAGGAGAGGAGAGCAGTGGAAA
>JANHFR010001991.1:17777-32634 GCA_032468015.1 Mimophis mahfalensis | reverse complement strand
CCTCTCTCCCTCCCCCCCCCCCTCTCTCTCTCTCACACACACACACGAGAGAGAGAGAGAGAGAGAGAGAGAGAGAGAGAGAGAGAGAGAGAGATGCAGCAGGAAGAACATGATCCATGTTCCATTTTTTTACATTCACTAAGCTCGGGCATGCTCTCAAGAATGGGGGGAGTTGAGGCATTGTTATCTCATCTTCCAGTTTGATCACACAAACAGTGGTCTAAACCTACTTCGATCCCATAGTTATTGTATACCTGAAACTTAAAGGCAGTGGGTTGGAATCAGACTTACTGTAAATGGAAATAGATCCATTGAAATAATAAGGCTAATCTTCTTTTAAAAATGGTTCTAATCCAGTGTTCTGCATTTGAAGACAAAACGTAGTACTCATTAGTACTTTATATGATATTTTAGCCTGTTCATTTTTATAAAATGGAGTTGCTGTTTGTCTTAGTGTTGTGTCTAGACAGGGTTGCACTACCCCTTGAAACAGTGGGTCTACAACTTATAGGTTCTCTTACACCCACAGCTACTATTAGCTGAGTGAACGAAGACTGAGTCCAGGAATGACTTTGCTGAACAATGGGTGTGTACCACTTGTGGTCCTAAAAGAAGCAAAAGAATTCAGTCACAGTAATTCATCCTGCCATCACCATCTGTTTGGATTACTGCAGTACAAAGGCTGCCTCTGAAGACCATCAAGAAGTTGCAGGTTGTTCAAATTTCAGTGGCTCACTTATTAATTAGTTCATATCCCAGGGTACTTGCAGGAGCACCTCCTGCCGGCTTCAGGCCCCCACCGCCCAGTTCGCGCTCACAGAGTCGCCCTCCTCCGGGTGCCATCAGCCAAACAGTGTCGGCTGGCAGCCCCCAGGGGGAGGGCTTTCTCTGTGGGCACTCCTACCCTCTGGAACCAACTGCCCGTTGATCTTCGGACGGCCCCCGACCTCCGCTCTTTCCAGTGTGAACTAAAGACCTGGCTGGTCTCGGCTGATGGAGGGGGGGAGTTTTAATTTTTAATTGGTTTTAATTTTATTGACTAATCGAATTTAATGGTGTTTAATTTGTTTTTAATTATTTATTTTGGTCTTTCTTTTTAGCATGTAAGCTGCCCCGAGTCCTTCGGGAGAGAGGCAGCATATAAAGTCGATTAAATAAATAAATAAATAAATAAATAAATAAATAAATATCACCTATGTTGCAGACCCTCCCTAGGTTTCCGGTGGATAACTGCAATTCAAAGTGTTGTTTTTGGTTTGGGACTAGATAACTGCAGACTATATTCCCAGAATCAATGTAGCTGACTTGAACATACCAGTAGTAGCTGTTGTTGGTAGTCCACATTCACAAAATGAGGGCTACTGAGGTACAAAGTCTCTTCTTTTCATTGGCAGTATCTACTCGTTGGAACAACCTCTCTGCTGAGATCAGGATAATTCCCTCTGGGAGTGTCCATATTAGAAAGGCATTGGAGATGTGGCTTTTCCAAAAAGCTTTTGTGCCATGAACTGCTGCCATCTATCTGTTACTTGATTTTGGTTATTGTTTTTCAGTTTGGGTTTTGTTTTCTTGTTCATGTTTCTGCTGTTACTGTTATCCTAAAATTTGTTGGCAAGTGTATTGGATACATTCTCCCTGTCCACTCAATTTTTTTTTAAATCCCATTTATATGCCGCCCTTATCCAGAGACTCAGGGCAGCTTACAATCTGTTTAAGCACAAATCAATGTGCTTAGCAATTGTTTCTTTCATGGTGCAGAATAGAGAAGAGATCACATGGTATCTTACTTTCCATCTCTCTTCTGATGCATAACAGCAGCCGAATTAAAAGCCTGAGGCTGCAATAACCAAAGCCCCTTCAGGACTGCCCATGCTAATTATCTAGAAAATTGTTTCATGTGACTCTGGAAAGTTCTTTGCCTTTTGTCCTATAAATATATAGATATGTAAATTTATAAATATATAGATATGTAGATAATGTACATTCTTGCCTGTAGAATCTCTCTCACTTTCTCTGCTTTTGGCTGCCTTTTATCTCATTTTTGCCAACTATTTATTTTTGATGATTGTTGATGTTTAATTGATGAACATCAAACTATACATTTTTGTCATCTTAAATGAGTAGTGTGGTAGTTTTCTCTATTCTGGAGTAAGAGATTGGGTGGGAGTGTGCTAGGTGCAAACTACAGTAATTTTCCAACAGAGCACAGGAATCTTCTTGAACTGACATTTGATTTGGATTTGTGGTTTAATTTACCTGATGCAAAACATAGTTCAGATTATAGAGGAAACTATTTCTTATTGCAGCTTCTTCAAATAACCTTTTAAATTGGCCTGGTTATAATGGGGTTCTTGCTTACATGACCAGAGGTAAAAAGAAAAAAAATGGAAGTGGTATTGATTGATTTTTACTTTCTTGTTTTCCATAACATTATAGAGTTTCACTGGCAATTCTAAATATGGCCTATCTTTATTTCTTTTTAAAAAGTCAGAGTTTTGCTAAGCAGATTAGGTACCACACCCAACATTTCTTTTCTAGGACATTTTACACAGAAATCAAACTGAGAGAAAAGCCCAGTTAGTCTTAGAGCTCTTGAGAAATCAATCTTCACAAATTCCAGTATGAATTGGCCTCATCTACCCTTCTTGGCCTAATGTGTGGGCTAGAATGTAATCATATTCGGTGATTATCCTTGTCATGTTTCACAGCTTAAAGATCTCTATGGGCAAGACATCTTGAAGGAAAGAAGACTGAAAGCAACAATTCTATGCCATAATTGTTTATGTTGTCTTTCTTATTAGCAAGATTTTTATATAGCCTATTCTTAAGACTCAGAGCAGTGTCCATATGTAAAACAGTTAAATTGTTTCTCTGAATTGCTCCTACACAGAGCAACAAATCTCGCCCAAAGTTGGCACATATACACTTTGACATTGCAAGATCAGCATGGTGTGTGTGTGTGTGTGTGTCATGAATGCCTTGGGGGGGGGTTGTCTTTCCCCCCAAAAGAGGTTGCCAAAGTGGACACCCAGGCTGACACTTCACTGCCAAGCTCTAGAGTGCATGTGCAGAGGGTTACCAGCAAGGCATGCAAATCGGAGGCTCTCCAGTCAATAGAGGCAAGGCATGCAAACTGGGCAAAGAACACTGGGGATTGTAGGCTGCAGCACTGTCATAAATACCCAGGTGAAGCCTGGGTATTTATGACAATGTGTCATAAATAACACATTTATGTGACACATTTATAAACTGTGTCAATATAAGGACACAGTTTATAAAGGCTGGGCAGCCTGGATGTTTTGAATGTAGAGAAGATCAGATTGAAGAAAGGAGATATCAGGAGTTGCTTTACTTGATTCTGGACTATAATTCCATTTATACTGATTGGTAGTGCCTTCCTAGATACTTCTATGCTACCCTCCCACGGGATTTATTTATATTCCTTTAAGATAGATCTGTTAATGCTCGATGCAATAAATAAATGGAACTTCTACAATACTGAAGCAGTATGTTATGCTTGAGGCACACAGAACAATAAGCCACTTAAATCAGCAAAGCAGTAGAATCCCATAAATCTCTCCTCAGAAGGAAGCTCCATTGAACTTAATAGGATTGAAGCTCAGGTACGTAGGTATAGGATTACCATTTGCAGCTCTTGTCTTGTACTCATTTATCCGGGGAATAAAACCCAGTGAACTGAAGGAGGTTTATTTCAGAAGAGATGTACCTGGATTACATGTTCATTTGTGAGATGCACATTTAGGATTACCATTCAAATATAAAAGGAACTATAGAGATTTGAAAACAAATAAATGCTAAGGTAGGTCGGGAGGCTGCTGCCTTCATTTTTGTTATTGGTAAGCTCCCAGGGTAATTTAATATCCAGATCAATAACCCATCTTCATTTTTCACCTGCAAATAAATCAGGAAACTAAGGTGCTGGATGGGAGGAGAAGACATTTTGCTCAGTGCAGCTGTTTAGCTGAACACAATCCAGCTGCCATATATTCTCCCCTGTCAGAAACACAGTCACCTTCCACCCAGGAAAGAAAATGAGCAGATTTGTGGAGCTCCAGGCTAGCTATGATACACAGACATTGAGCTTCATTCACCCGATGTGTAATAAACAACAACAAAAAACAAAAACAGGGCAATGAGGTATGGTTGACTATTAAACAATGATTGGACAGACTATTTCAGCTGACAAAAATGGTAACATAATGATGTTGCAAGTAAACAGATCATCCTTCTCTAATCTAGTAATCCTCCATATTGTTTCACACAATACTCAATGACAGTTGTGCTGGCATGGGATTCTTGGAACTCTTGGTACATACCTACATACTGGGGGGGGGGGGGGAACTGACTAAATAACAATTACTAATTTAAGTGTCTGAACAATTTGTATCTGTTTCTAATTTCAATAAGTCATCAATTTTTGGATATTAGTAGCTATTTAGCATGCAGAATCAAGCCTGTTGTGTGACATCAACTTTCAAGAGAAACTGGGTGTTACAGTACTGATTAAACAAAGGCAGGAGACTGAACAACTGATATTATCATTTATATGTCCATGGAAAGATTAATTTGTCAGAGGAAGCAGTTCCTTCAAACTCCTATTCTCCTCTCATGCTTACAGGGCCAACAAAAAGGAGGGAAATTCTATTAAAGTGATTATAGAAAAAGAATTAGAGAACAGGGAGGCAGGAAACAAGCAGCAGAAAAATAAGAGGAAATGCCTGAAGTCTTAGTGGCTTTCACACCCTTTCATATTTAGTAATGTTCCTTTACATATTTGTTTTTATTTTCTCAAGTTTTGTGTCACTCATAACAAGTTCCCTGAACAGTTTACAGTGCAGTTTATTTCCATAAAATATAAATGCATGCAGAATATAAAAGTGGAAAAATATATTATTAAAAACAGTATAAAACCAGAAACAGAAGGTTATTGTAAAAGAAATAAGAAATTGACCTTCATTGATGCAAAGGCCAGGTCACCTCTGGAGAGGCATTCATGGCCACCTCTAAGAGCATTTGTCTCCAGCCATTGACTTTATTGCAATTGGTAGGGGTACAGACAAGAGAGTCTCTGGTAAATGCCTAGTTAGAGAGAAATGGGGAGAGTTGGCAGCTCTGCCTAAACCATTCTTGCTTTGTACTAAATTGCATTGTTATCAGTGACTTGTCTTGGTGTAAACATGGGGAGTGGGAGGGACTGGAGCCTGAGGCAGGTCGGAGCCTCTTCTGAAGTAGCTTATCTCAAGTGTTCATATCCAATTTCCCTCAATTAAGTGTCATCTCTCCTCCTTTTAATTGTATCAGAGCAGGAATTTAAGTAATTATTTAATCAGAGATAACCTCCTACAGGGATAATGTCATATGGAGGGAAATGCTCACATTTTTGCCATGATACCTTTGCTGCTGGTCTTTTGATTTGGAAAAGGGATAAGCTTTAAGAACAACTGTGAAGCAGAATTCACCAAGACCAAAGTGAATAATTTAATCTGAGAGAAAAGAAGTGTTGCCTTTGCAATTAGAGTATGCGTTTCTTTGATATTTCACTGCATTACTCTGCAATTAGTTTGTAGTATTATAAAATTGGAAGGGATTTTAAAGGTCTTCTGATTCCATCCCTTCTCCAGGGTAGGAATACCTATATTATCCCAAACAGCTGACAATTTTGGATTGAAAACCTCCAGTGATGAAGCACTCATACCTGCCAGATAGCAATACCAATAGCACTTAGCAATAGCAATGTACTGCTTCACAGCCCTCTTTAAGTGGTTTACAGAGTCAGCCTATTGCCCCCAACAATCTGGGTCTTCATTTTACTGACCTTGGAAGGATGGAAGGCTGAGTCAACCTTGAGCTGGTCAGAATCGAAGGAATCAAACCCCTGGCAATGGGAGCAGGGTTAGCCTGCAAGCAAGCTTTCCATGCCATTTTTTGTTTGGAAGCCAAGTTTTGGATTGGAAACCAATCCAAAACTTGGCTGGATTTTTGGGTCAGAACCCGAACTGGTTGCAAACCGAAGCAATCGCAACCCGAGGTTCCACTGTACTGCATTCTAACCACTGTGCCACCATGGTTCATACTGAAGATGCAGGCTGTTCCATTGATCAGAAATCCCTTATTTTCTTCTGTAAAGCTTCCATCTATTGGTTCTTGTCCTACTTTTGCATGCTATGGTGAATTAATTCATATCACTTCCTCTTTCTCCTGTGAGGGTGCTTCATGTGTTAGACTTAGCTTCCAAGCCCTTCTCCACATTTTTCATTATTCTCTGCTTTCTTTCTAGTTCCTCACCATTCTTTTTTGTGGCAACCAAAACTGGACACATTTGCCACAGTGTGGTCTGGCCAGGATCGGAGTGAAACTATTACTTTCCATGATCTCAATATTGAACCTCTCTAGATTTAGCTCAAAATTGCATTGACTCTTTTGTTAACTGCCACACTGTAGCTCGTGCTTTACCTGTAGTCTACCAGGATGCCTAGATTTTACTCACAAGTACTACTGTCAGGCCAAATGTGACTCATTTTATGCCTGCATATCTGGTTTTATCAAAATTTATCTAAGTGCATTTCTCTCCACTGGACTGCATATTGTCAGATAAGGTCCAGTGTTCAAGCTTATCGAGATGCTTTAAATCTGTTTTCTGAGGTGTTATCAGTCCCCACTACCAGATTTGTGTTGTCTGCACATTTAATGAGAGCAAGTTTGATCTAGTGATCAAGGCACCAGGCTAGAAAGGCAGGAAGCTTCTTATTCTTGTCCAGCTTTTGCCAGGAAAGGCAGCTGGGCGACCTTGGACCAGTCTCTCTCTCCCCCCCTCCTCCCCCCTCTATCTCTTTGAAGAAGCTTCCTGAATGAGAAGTAAAACATCTTAAAAGGAAAACAAGGAAGTTTTTTTCCCAGTTGCCTCTTGAAAAAAGCACTTTTGGGACAACCATGACCTTGAGAATCTCCACAGACTTCATTCCTTCAGTTATTTCTAAAAATAATAAAGGTATGATAAAATGATGAAGAACTCTTCTATTTCCTCATTCAAGTAATTTATGAAAATATTAAACAGCACTGGAACCAGGACAGATCCCTAGGGTACCCACACTGCAAACTTTCCTTTACATAGGTATGGGTTCATTCCTTTACATAGGTATGGGTTCATTACTGGCTATGAATGCATCTGGTAATAGTACCATCTTTCCTGCACTGTTTTTGAAGTAAAGGGTTTGATATACACAGAGTCCTCACTTAACAACCACAGTTGGGAGTGACAACTCCATTACTAATGTGGTGTGACCACTAAGTGACGTATCACTTGACCATGATGAACTTATATCATTTCCCAATTTTTTTGTTTAGCAAGTCATCATAGGTTGTGAAATGAGACATCACCATGGCTTGTGGTTGTACTGTTGGCTTCTCCACTGACTCTGCTTTTGTTGGAAGGTGGTTGTGTGGCATGCAAGTGGCGATCGTGTGACTGTGGGATTCTGCAATGGTCATAAATGCAAGGACTGGTTACCAGGTTTTTTTTTTCAGTGCCGTTGCTAAACAGGACAACCATTAAGCGAGGTTTACCTCTGCTTGATTGTAGCCAGTTTCTTGATAAAATTTAACTACTTAAATTACATTTAGCTACAAAGCCTATTTATTTTACAGCAAACGTCAGCGCAATTACTTTTTATGTACAAAACCTTACAAACTTAAAAGGAATGGATTAGTAGCCATCAGTTATATATTTAAAAAATTCAATAAAATATTTTTAAAGGAGTAAATTTTCTTTATTCCTTGACTAATGGTAAAACATGATTGGAATAAAGATACTGAACTATAAAAGGTAAGGATGGGACATTAAACAAAACTTTTGAAACTATAATGGATTAAAATACATTTGAAGAAAGTATAACTGTCTTTAAAATCTATACCATTTTGGACAGAAACAATCAGGAAAACTATATATTCATAAACATGGATATTGACTCACTCATGACTAAAGTACATGCTTAGTTCTGTAAATTCAATAGAAAGTCCTCAAGGAAAAATGTTGGCCACAGAGCAAGCTGTCATGGTTACTGAGTGAAAGTATTTGCAAGACAATGAAGATGGATCAAACAAAGAGCCTTTTAATCCCCATAGACCAGGGGTGTCAAACTTGTAGTCCATGGCCGGATGCGTCATGCACTGGCCACGCCCACCCCCAGTTTAGCAAAGGGGGAAAAAAATCATGATACGTCATGTGACAACGTAACACTGTGAATTTGACACCCCTGCATTGACAATTTATACATCTTATCTTACCTCAGATATAGTGAGGAGCATGAGGGTCATGAAGATCAGCCGGTTCATCCATTTTACTCTCAGTGCTAAAAGGGCACTTTTTTGATTACCATTTTAAATCAATTTTTTTCAAAACTTTGCATAGAAAAGGGGGAGTGAACATATAGTATAGATGGTATAGATAGGAAGAAACAATAAACAGAAGAAACCAATTCCCTCAGCAGACTAGATGAATGAGACAATACAAACAGGAACAAGCATACCAATGTGGTGTGCACAAGTTAATTGGCTAAGTCTAGGCAGCAATGAGTTTGTGTTATTTGTCTCTGACAAACTTGACTGTATGCAGGGAAGGACAGATCAGGTACTTTGGGTCTTGGACAATGAATCGTTGGTGGAACTGTTGAAGAATCAGGTGTAGAAAATCTGAAGATAAATGAGAGATGAGGAGAAAAATTTTGGGCAACTAATAGGCTACCTATTCAAACTGAAATTGGATACCCACGAGAAAGGGATTGCAAAGTGGAAGATAGCCCCACGTGGAGGGTCATACTGGAGGCCCTTTATAGTCCCTTTCAACTCTATGATTCTATAATCCGCACTTTAGATCTGAAAGGAAATCAGTGCATAAAATGGGGGGAGCCGTGGAGGTCAAGTCAGGTATGATCTGTATTAGTCTGTTTCTTCACCCACCCTACTCCTGCTAGATGTTTGTCCCACTTTGTGATTGCAAATGTTTTGTTATTCTTCCCATTTTGTTTTCTTCCTGGCTATTAATGAGTAGCCAAGAGCAGCTGCAGAGCTAAGAAATGACCCTGAGGATTGCATCTGATCTGATGTTTTTTTTAAAAATGGCCTTCGTAATTCATGAAATATATCTGCCACAAGCGTGGTGTGTGTGTGTGTACCACACACACACACACATATAAAAATCTTTCATTTGACATGCATTCTTGTGTCCTTGTAAGCAAGCAGTTTATCACTGGGATTCTCTCCTCCTCTGTTTTGTCAGCTCAGCATATGGTGTTCAAATCCTTCCCCCCTCATTTTTCCCCTATGGGGAGAAAAGTTTATTAAAAGCATTTTATTTGTGACTCACGGCAAATAAAAATCTACATTTCATCAATAAAAGTCTCCCTCTCCTCTTCATGCCATGCTTTTGGTTTTTTAAGAAACCAGATCCTCGATTTAATTTACTTTTAGAGGGTTATCTTCCTGCTAATAATCTTGTAAATTGTGTAAACAAATATTTCTTGATTTGTTTTCTTCTTTCAGCCCTGAGGTTTTTGATGGCTTTTGTGATATCCATGCATCTCTTCTGGGGAGAATCCTGTTAGGTTTACAGAAAATAATTAACAAGATTCAGTAAGAAGTTAGATAGCTTTATATAAATCATCTGCCTAAGCAGGAAAAGCCATTCCCTTAAATCCATGACTGGAAACAGTTTACCTGCAAAAAAACCCTGGATCTATCTTAGTCATTACTTCTTTCCAAAGAGTCCTGTTTATTATTGATATAGTGCCATAAGCCCAAGAAACATTTCCAAGCAAACTAGACACCAGGACTTAAAGAGATTGAATACCACAGGAGATCAAATGGAAGAACAAATTTTCCTAACTAAAAAATTGGGCTAAACAGTCACCAATATTTTTTAAAAATTTCAATGAGCAATAAACATGTTAAAAGAACAGCCTAAAACACTTCCTGTCTAGGAGACCAAAAGTTCTGCATGCTTCTAATTTGCCTACCCTCTGAATTTCTGTTGTGTATTACAACAGTATTTAAAATATTAAGGGTTCTGAAAGAATCAGAGAGAATGACATTCAGTGGAAGAACATTTTGACATGTATTTTATGCAAAAAAGTAAAGACATTTCCCAGGATTGTGTGACCCAGAAAATGAAAGGAAAGCAAATTTTAAAAAAACACTTTAAGTTGAACATGATCTGAAAAACTCATATTTCTTATTAAATTTGAACGAGTACTTTACAGCCGAAGTTTATGTGGAAATTTGGGCTGGATTTCTGCTTAATTTCCTGTCTTTTTGCTAGCATTAAGTAATCTAACTTAATTTATTTATATATAAAGATATATATTCTGTTTCGTGCACAAGAGACCTCCTCTGTCACAAGTGTGTGTTAGAGAATAACTTTATAGGAAAAAGAGTGCTGCAATGAAGTAACTCAGAGAGATGGTTCTTCCCCCTCACTGGGTACGTTCAGACAAAGACTAGGCAACAATGTAGTTATTCTGCCATCATGGTTGCCATCTTCACTTTGGCTTGACATCTTCTTCAATGGACATCCTTTGCTGTGCCCGAACAACTCATGTGATGACTTGAAACAATGTGCTTTGTCAGAATTTCTCAGGCTGTAAGCAGCCTGGGGATTAAAAAAAAAATTAATCATTTTTTTTTTTAATCATATTTTTTTTAAAAAAAGACCTGATCATCCTTGTGCAGATCCCCCAAATTGGAGCACTGTCCAGATTCTCACTAGACTTTTCTTCTGCTTGGCTCATGCAAGGGATCTGCAGGCTAGTCCAGTCAAAGCAGTGGTGAGTTTGGACAATGGATGCTTGGGTGCCTGTTGTTGTTGGACTATCCAGGCTGTAGGGATTGACATTAGGCTCCATTTTTTCCCCTTTTGCTCTCCATTGTCTCTGACAAGAAAACATGAAGCAGAGATCCCTTCTTGCTTTCTCCCTTCCCACCCTTAAATGAACATTGATTTCACTAATGTAAAAACCTGTGATTGGGCAGGTTGATTTATGAAGGACAGCTCTGCAATTTTCCCAGAAAATATCTTTCAAATAATTGGGGAGATCTGAGGGTTTTTTTAATCCACTTCAATTCTGTCTTAATTCCTCTTCACCTATCTGTCTGAAACACATTCATTCTCTTTCTTTCTGAATTAACATTTTAGGAGCTTATCACCAAGATGACTACAACTATATCTCTGAAATTTAGCAGAGTTCATTCCCTCAGCAAGATCTACTTTACAAGCTCTCTGTAGATTTCCCCCATAGGCATTAAAGGCAAAGCTACAGGGGTTTTCAATACTGCTTTTGATTTTATCCTAATTAGGTAGACTATGAATCAGTCTGTTTCCAGAGTCATAGAAGCAAAGTCTGATTTAAATCTTGTGGTCATGCTCACTCCTGCTGTTGAGTGAACTCAAGCTGAATCAGCAATTGGCATCTTTGTTAGGTAATGAGCCTTCAGGTACAAACCAATGTACACTTGTTTAGAATATAATGAGTACCAACTGCACTGCAGGTGCTTTTATAAGTATTAAATGTAGGGGTCTTATTTTAATTTTCTAGGGCTGCAGGAAGCTAAGATTTAAATGAAGGCACCCCACAGAAAGAAGGAGCTTAAAAGCTCTGATTGGATTTTGCAGTTAAAGACAATATTTTAAAAAATGATGGTGAAAAACTATCTTGATATAAGCAATGCAATTTCAAAGCACTGATTTTGTTACAGGAATCATATAGGCCAGGAGTATTAAACTCACATTGTCACAATGGTGCCATGTGACTATTGCAACACTTTTCCCTTTGGCTAAACCAGATGTGGCCAGCAGGTGATGCATACAGCCCATGGGCTGCGAGTTTGACACCCCGGGGATATAGGGGAATCACATTTCCCTTGTTCATGCACACAAAGCCAGGCACAAACATACAGATTATTTAATAACTAGTTTTTAGATGACACATTTCCTCCCCAATAGTTCTGAGGTGTTTGGGGCAGGGGAGAAAACCTTCAAAAAGGTCAAATTATTCCACTCATCGTCTTTTTACAAATACTTTACTGATTATCATCAGCTACAATAGCATGCAGAGAGTTGACTGAACAAATGCACCAACCAACAGGTGTAATGGAAGCTCCACTCATTTTATGTGTATCACAAATTAAAAACGGGAGGATCATCAATTGTATTGCCATGGCTGACACCTATGTTTTCAACCGTACTCTGCCAACACTCCTTCAGGCAAGTGAAATCCACTTTGATAGCTGGGTGCAGTGCGGGTAGTTTAGAGTTCAGTCCAGAGTCAAGCCATTGAAGACAAATATGACAGGTTAATGGAAATTGGGTACAGCAGTGATAGAGGCAAATAGGGATGATAACATTCCAGGAATCAAATGCTAGAGAGTTAGTCAAGGCATAGCAGAAAACAAAAATATAGGAACATAGATATGAGACTGGTGAATTATTTCTGACTGAGGGCAGTTAATTCTGGCTTTTCTTAATCAGCTAGATGCAGATGTGACTCAGTTGTGGACATGAACATTGCTTCTGAAGAAACTGCATATCCTTAGGCTGGGTGTCCTGCCAGAATCTCACCCCTCATCACCCAATTCCTCCCATATCTACACCTCCTGATTTTCTGCTGAGTCAGCATCCTGGGGTTGACAACCTAATGGATCAGGCCCTTCAGCCTGTGACCAGGAAGAGTCAGAGCAATCCTTCAATTCCCCCTTTGATAGAGCTAAAGGTGCTTTTTCAAACTTTGTTTTTTTTCCTTGAAGACATCTCACTTCTCATCTAAGAAGCTCTAAAGTTCTTGGATGAGAAGCAAAATGTTTTCAAGGAAAAAGAAAAGAAAAGTCCAGTTGCCTTTTGAAAAAACACTTTTGGGACAACCATGACCTGGATGACTGAGAATCTCCATAGATACGGATCAGGTCCATCTTCTGCACTGAATGTATAATGGATGAATGTACAACATAAAACCCTAGAGCCACATATAGCCCCAAAATATCTCTAAAGAATCTCAAAAAGGTATCCATGTTATATTTAATAAGATTATTTATGTTGTGTGAAGCCCTTGGACCTAAATGTTGCATGGTACTTACATGAAGAAGTATTTTCAGCCCATCCGTTTGTACAGTCACTGTCCAAGATCTCTGTTTTCCTTTTTCCAGCTGTTTTGGCTTTGAGCTGGTATGGCTGAGTGCACCACTTAGATCTCATTTTCATTTATGTCCAGCAACCCCTGGCAAAATTGTGTATTGAATTTTTATTAGGGATGCTTGAGGAATCGTTTTTGGTTTCTGATGTGTCCTGTTCTGAGTAGCATCATCTGGAATAACAGGTGGATTAGATTGCAATCTCACTTTGGGTTTCAATAAAGGAGAATATTTGCAGCTCAGTGTTGAAATGAAGGGTCCTTGGTGCTCTCCGAGATTGGTTGTTTTCTTAAAGACATGCTGATATTACCTAGTTTGGGTTATGAAATGTTTGCAAGAAAAAAACAATCCAGCTCCGTGAACACCAAACACCTTTCACTTTGGGTTTCAGTTTGAATGTTGCATTGTTCTTTTCAGATAATACAGAAAATATACTTACACCAATGCTATGTTAGAAGTAAATTTTACCTTATTGGAAAAACATTCCAAAATATATACATAAGGTCAAGTTATTATAAATTTTTATAGAATTGTATGGGATTACATTATAGGTATACTGAATTTGTTGTCTGATTTTAATGTAGACTTCTTTGTAGGAGGAGAGCCAAATTTTGTTTGCAGTGGCAAAAAATCAAAAGGAACTTGGTAGTGACTTTTCTGGCTAGCAAATTTTATTAAAAGGCATAAGCATAAAAGGAATAAAACATTATTTTAGGAGACACACATTGTTCTCAAAAATAAAATATTCTTAAAGATTTTACTGAGATATAAGCCTTTAATCTCTGCTTTAAATTTTTGTTTTAGATATAATTGATTGCAACTATTGTAATGAAGCTCTGATAGGTAGCATCTAAATGATCTGGACCTCTTGCAAAAAATAAGCAGGATCAGATATGATAAATACTTAAATGGGATATTACTAGAATATTACTGATTGAAGGATGGATAAATTGGAAAAAGGAGTCCACAAGAAGGCAGTGTTAAATCATCTGTGGGTTGTTGTTTTTTTTAATAAGAAAATTAGATATATGATTCCATGTAGTCATCAGCTGTCAAGCTCAGTTCAAGGAAATCTTTATCATCATAATTAAATATCAGTGAAGTCATCTTTACTGGGTCGACTGATTTTGTATGTTATGTGAGTCCTAAACTTTAGACAGCTTATGCTAAAGGACATTGGTAAGTAGAAATAAATTAAAAATATGAATTTTCATAGAATTTACTGTGATCACTTCCACATGGATTTCTGAATCGATAGCCGCAGCACAATGTTACGTTCCTAAAGCTTCTGCAAGAAAAGTAGTATTTTAGCCAGCATCCTACAGATTAATAGGTTATAAGCCATGTTCACTTTAGAGAAAAAGCTGCTTCAGAGAGAGGGTGCCATAACAGAGAAGACTACCTCCAATGAGTGGGGACGTGCCCTCTCTGCTCTTTCGTTTTGGGTAAGTAGATTCTAACCAGAGGAGACTGTGCCAAAGATACATTAGGACTGAAGCCATATAGAGGTTTATTGGAAATCACAATTCCTTGAATTGAAGTTGAATGTAAATTGGTAGTTATTGCAGTTTCTGCAACAAAGCTAGTACAGTGGTCCCTCTACTTACGAATTTAATCCGTTCCAAATGCACATTTGTAAGTAGAAAAATTTGTAAGTCAAAAA
>JANHFR010001990.1:339542-357078 GCA_032468015.1 Mimophis mahfalensis | reverse complement strand
ATGGTGTGGGATGGAGACTCACTCCATATTCCAGAGCAGGAGGCAACTGGGTGGGAATAAATGATGTGAGTTGGCCAGTCATACCGGTTGTTAAATTATTGGCTCCTGGTGTTTTCTTTTCTGTGGGAAATGGGTCTAAATGGCTCTTTGAGTGTTTAAGTTTGCAGACCCCTGACCCAGGGCAGTCGAATTTCTGAAAGTCCCCTTCCTTCCTTTTTGTAACCATGGACGGTTGGCTTAACAATGTCACTGTGAAGTTGTAAAAAAACAAACGTCCACGTTCAATCTGCCCAAAGCCAGCAATTGTACTGACACATTTATTCCCTGAAAATCTTACACTAAAGCAAAAAATAAAAAATAATTTTTTTTAAAAAAAAAATGCCACGTGGCTCAGTTTACACACATATTCGACAATACAAAAACATCTTTACCCAGACCAGCGGGGCGTCCGGAGCAAACAGAAATGAAAGGAGCCCTTCTAAAACAACAAACAAACAAAAACAAAAAATCAAACACGCCAGCCAAGCAAGGCTCCTCTCCCCTGATGATGACGCTGATTTACAAAAGATACACGGGAACTCTTAGCTCCGACGACGCAATGCCCTTTGCAGCGCCTACCTGAAATGTTCTGGTACCCGGTTTTGGGAAATTCATCAACAGGACTCCGCGACAGAATTCAATTCGGCCGCGCCTACTGTTCCTACGGCGCCTGCGCCAAGCTGAATGCGCTCCTGTTGACGGAAGCGGCTGGCGAGCTCTCCAGCGGAGTGCGGCCTCCCCCTTCAGTATGCCAAGAGAATTGCGACTTTCTGTGGCTGTCGCGATAAATTTTATCGCAACGTAATAAATTAAGTTTATTATTAAATTCTAGTTTTGATGTTTGCTTTCTATGTCCTTCTATATCTTGATATGACTAATAATTAACTTGCGTAAATGCGGATGTAAGTAGTTGGCTCCCCAAAGCATAGATTTACTTCTTGAAACCATTTGGACTTGTAGATCAAAGAGCTAGTTTCATAAACCAGCCATCTGGATCTACCCCTAACTCCTATGTTCAATTCAAATAGTTCCAAAATAATTGTTCTTGTGCTTCAGAATAAAATTGGCAATTAAGCAGTGTTATGGAAGCACAGACTTGGACAGGGGAGGAATATTAACAGACCCAGCTTAGTCTTTCTTGGCAGATAGAATATATATTTCTAGTAGCAGATTATTCTGGTAATAAAAAAAGAATGGTGGGAAGATTAAGCCAGAATTAATTAAACTGACCTCAAACAAATGGGATCACATTCCAAATTCCCCAAGCATCTGTATATCAGATATACGTCTTCAGAAAAGGTTTCACAAGAGAAAATGTCACTCAGTTAAGGCTGAGTTGGTTTTGCTACTTTATAAATAAACAACAACAAATATACGGATGAACTTTAGACACAGCTCCAGTATCTTAGAGAAATGGAGTCCCATCTTTTATCTTCCTCATTTCTAAAGTACCAAAGTTATTGGTGGATAAACGGCTTAAACAGATTAATGCTATCTGAGACTTGGAATTTCTAAGAATTTCTGAAGAACTGCAAATTAAATATAAATCAATTGATTGGGCAGGTATGCCATGTTTCTTTCTTTCTCATGACTTTAAGACAAGACAAATAGTATGACAAATTGGCAGTCCTGGTATGCAGCAGCTTACCTGCTCATCTATTCATATCAAATCTAGGAACCAGGATTTTTAGATATTTCTCATTTTACTATGCATAATCCCATGGCAATGTTTTAAATTGCACATTTGCATCTGGTTGATACAGAAATTTCACTGAAAAATTTGAAAACGTGTGCAATGCAAGAGCCCCAAATTCAAAACAGATGAAAACAAGTGCCTGATTTTTATCAGAAGTGGCCTGAACATAAGCCATCTGAAGAAAGCACTGTATGTTGAGGTCGGGGACTTCTGTCAGTGTTGGAATAGTCCATTCTGAGGATGGGACACTTCCAATAGAATCAAGATAACATTTCAAGCTGGGAATATTTCAACCTCAAAATCTAAAGGTGAGCATTGGATCGTCCCGCCTCTTTTTCTAAATCTTCCAAATGATCAAACTTTTTTAAAAAACATTTCTACTAAAAATCCTGACTTATCCTTTAGATTTATCTTGTTGTTAGTTGTGAAGTCGTGTCGCAACCATTGCAACCCCATGGACAATGTTCCTCCAGACCTTTCTGTCCTTGACCATCCCCCGGCGTCCATTTAAGCTCACACCGACCTGCTTCAGTGACTCCATCCAGCCACCTCATTCTCTGTCATCCCGTTCTTCTTTTGCCCTCCATCTTTCCCAGCATTAGGCTCTTCTCCAGTGAGTCCTTCCTTCTCATGAGGTGGCCAAAATATTTGAGTTTCATCTTCAGGATCTGGCCTTCTAAAGGGCAGTCTGGGTTGATCTCCTCTAGGACTGACCAGTTTGATCACCTTGCAGTCCAAGGGACTCCAAGGGACTTGCAAGATTTATCTAGCAAAATTTATTTATTTAAAATTTTAAAATTTATGTAGATTTATCTAGTTATCCTGTAATTCCATAGATGTTCACCAGGCCCTCTAAGTTCCCTTGAATACATCAGGAGTTCATGATACAGTACTATCCCACAAGTGTCCCTGGACTATGTAATGCAGATGGCCATGGCCTTTATTTATTTGTTTGTTTGTTTGTTTATTGAACTTCTATACCACCCTTCTCCTAGAGCAGTGGTTCTCAACCTTCCTAATGCCATGACCCTTTAATACAGTTCCTCATATTGTGGTGAGCCCCAACCACAAATTTATTTTCACATACACCTGTATTTGTATTGAATATGTGTTTTCCAATGGTCTTAGGCGACCCCTGTGAAAGAGTCGTTCGACCCCCAAAGGGGTCCCGACCCACAGGTTGAGAACCACTATCCTAGAGGGACTCAGGGCGGTGAACAATAAAAAACAAATATTACAAACATTAAAAATCTTTAGCCTTTGAAGCTGCTGGTATTGCAGGAGTTTTTAATGTGACCATCTTTTTATAAACCAAATGGGTATTCATAAGACAAAAGGTGATTACTGTGGTTAGAATACTCAGTACAAGTAAAAGCTAAGTCTTTGTTTTCTGCTTTCTCTAATTTTCTCTCAAGCTGAACTGAATTCCTCCTTATCATCCATGTTGAATTGCTTCCCCCCTACCCCTCTAGCCAACAGGGAATTATTCCTCATCCAAGTGCTAAACAGGGCTTGATTTATGTCACCAAAGATGAGCTACTGACCACAAGTAAAATAATCAAAATAATACTAAAAGTTAATTAAGATAGACTTATATCTCTAAAAGTAGCAAAACTTTGCTACATTATGTGTACGCTTCGCTCACAAATAATTAATAATAGTTCTTGTTTTTAGGGGATAGTTTCATGCTGTTCATTTTATTTAGTGTATTTTTATTGGTCAATGACCAAAATAAAATTCTGCCTGTTGAACCACAAGGTACAGCCTAAATTATATAAGCATAAGGCATTTCCAATTTTTATCACTAGAGTGATAAAAATTCTTCTGTTCAATCCCTTCCAATAATGTTGCATTTTTCCTGACTTGTTTAAGCAATGGATACCGAATAGGCTTATATTTTAATTACAAATATATTTATTTAGTGGATTTATATGGACACCCAGCTCAAAAAGAAATGTGACTTGGATGGCATACCAATTATAAATACAATATGAAATTGTACTTTTTAAAAGTGATTTATCTTTTCAAAGATAAGCCTGATAAGCATAAATTTATTCTGATCGAGCCCCAAAATGTTTTTATGATGCCTACTCATAAAGATTAATTCTTTTTTTAGGGATGGTCTATTGTATGGAACTTCAGTGCCAAACAGAGCAGACAATACAGATCTTAAAAAGCCTATCAGCTGATATAAATACAGTTAATTATAAAGCTGTGATCAGGAGAATTTAAAATAAATATCCATAACAATTAGAGAATACTTGGGCATTTTAAGGTTTTTAAGGTAACAATATTTCTGAAAAGTGCTTTAGAATCAAAATGTTCAGATGTTCCTAGTGGTTTAGTACATTCTTCATAACTAGTTCTCATCACCTCAATCCCTTTCCACCTCTTCATATATATCACAAAATTAACAAAGAAATGCACTCTATGCTTAAAGCATGGTAAACATATGCTTATCTATCCTAGGCTGACCAAGTGATGTTGATGGGATTCTTCCCTAGTGCTTAAAGGCTATGGTGGTCAGGTTGAGAACAGATTTCAGTTTAACCCTAGACTGAGGGGCTTTGGGTTTTAGGGCCCTGCAGATCATATGGTTTTTCTTTTGCATTCTATTAGGTAAAGAGCATCAGTGCACAATGTAGGAACTCTTATCTACTTTTGAAGAACAGGTGGCAGCCATGACCATGGCCTTTTCACTAATCCATCTTGCATGCCAATTGTTCTTTCCTGAACCAGGCATCATAATTCATGCTTCGATTGCCTTCCCAAGGGGTTAGTGCCTTGTGCTTTACAGGAGCCTGCCCTTGAAGATTACCCAGATGATGCAATTGATCCAGAATGTTCGGCAAAGAGCAATTATGTGTGCACTTCAATACACCCATGTCACACCACTGCTTCATAAGCCAGTCTTCCAACAAGCTTCCAGGTGCATGTTACTATCAAAGTGCTAGCTACTATCAATAAACCCTTTCATGGCAAGGGCATAGATTGTGAGATTGCCTCTCTCAAATTGCTTCCACCCAGTCCCATAAAGGTGGCCATGCTATTAAACAGCACCATTTGGTAGAACCTAAGAAACATCCTTGGTCTGACATGAAGCATACCTTCTGGAAAACGGTATCCTTATAATTGTCGTGACTCCACATTGAAAGTATTTGAAACCTTTATGTTCCCTCAGGCATTGGGCCCAGAGATGGTTGAGGCCATCAATGTAACTGTGTTTTCTTGTGGTATGAATTGGGTTTTGTTCTCAGGCACCATTTATATGTAGTTTAGGAGCATATAAACATTAAAATGGGGCTTAGAGCTCATTATAGTGCTACATAACTTTTATTAGACTGCACGGTTTGGTTTGGTTTTTAGTATTTTATGCATCTTCCTTATTGCACATTCAAAATGTTGGAAATAGGAACCCATCCTCACCTTCCCCCTAGTTGATGTATACATTTCACCAAAGTATAATTCATGTTGCTGAGATGCCAGCACTCCTTTTGCCCACCCTACAGATGCAGGTTCCCTGCTTTCTGGTCCTTAAGCACCCCTCACCCATGGCCATGGCAGCTTGGACAGTAAGAGAAAATAGAACTCTGGCTTCTGCAGAAGACTCTGCCCACATAACATCTGGTCTAAAGCATTTGTTTTCTGGGCTCTTTATACAAGCAGGTGGTACACAGGTTAGTTTAAGCCAAGAAAGTCAGATTCTGGCAAGTAGATGTTACCGAATTGGTCATCATTCGGCTGACAAGAGATTTCACACAGCTGTTCTTATTTCGGAGGAGGTGAGCAAATAGTGCGTTTCTGCCTGCTATGCCACTATCTGGAATTGGCTACTTCCAGGTCCTGCTAGTCACAAATGTTTCCTGATAACACTGACATTTCCTTGTAACAGTAGTTGGAAGGTGGAGCTTGCTTATTAACAGTTGCTCATTCGGGAGTTGGGCGGCATATAAATATGAACAAAATAAATAAATAAATAAAAATTCATGCTTTGACCCTCTGCATCTATGACCTACTGGCGACATTACTTGGTGACCTATTGGGTAATTTGACAGATGGGTATTCAAACTACCCACCCACTTCGAAGGACTTGCCTACAACATAGCTTTGTCTCATGTGTTAAGAGGAACAAATAGTGGTTATTTTTTCTATGAACCATCATGTTTGGAAGGGAGGAGAAATCAAGCCAAGGAAAGTCATATGTCACTTTCTTTAACTTGTTCTTCATGTAAGGAAATGTAAGGAAATGACTTTGCTCTAGGTTTCAACTATCAGGGCAGCTTGCCTATCTGTCTGCTGGATCACTAATAGTGAACTGTGCATAGGATGTCAAGGGTAGTTCCCAAGGCTGACGGGTTTCTGTACTCAGTGAAGCAGGAGAGAGAGAGATGTATAACTCATTTGTTTTACCAACAAATTACTGGTAATTTGTTTCCCCAAACAAATACATTTGGGTCTCTATTAACCCTGGTCACAAGTTTTCAGTCCAGGACCAAAGAAATCTCCAATACAAAATATTTACTATGCAGCATAGTCAAGTAGTCCAAGAAGATGACATGTACCAAAAGTAAACATGTTCATACAAATGAGTTAAAAATGGTTACACTTTTATTGCAAGAATAATTAAGTTCATGTAGTCAGGCCTCTATGGTGTTACATGGAAAACAAGCCACAGAAACAGAAAAGCATTGTTGACTCCAAATAAACCTGGAATGACAGAAAAAGTAGCTCAGTCTAATTAAAAGCATAACATCAGTTGGAGGCTATTATCGTTATGTGGTGAAACATTTACTGTGAGGAAAAAGTGGCTTTAAAAAAACCTGACAAATGATACAAAAACATGGATGCTAGGCTAATATTCTGCAGGGGTACATGAGTAATAAAACAACAATAGAGACAAAATTCAGCATCTGTTTTCAGAGGCAGGTGTTGCTTTCTTATGGTTTACAAACCACACTCGTAAGCCAAATTAGACAGGTTTTTTTTAAAAGGAAAAATATAGCATCCCCTCCTTCCAGAAAGCATTTTTGCAGCTTGTATTTGGGTTTACATTTCTA
The DNA here is from genome assembly GCA_032468015.1 of Mimophis mahfalensis. Lineage (NCBI taxonomy): Eukaryota > Metazoa > Chordata > Lepidosauria > Squamata > Mimophis > Mimophis mahfalensis. The sequence goes on along the minus strand of JANHFR010001990.1, from coordinate 350,286 downwards.
TGCTGTAGCTTAGCTATTTCACCCAAGCAACTACCATACCAGTATTACCACCAGCCCATGTGTGTATGTAGGTTTTAAACAAGCAGACATATAGAACAAAAGTTAGATATGCTGATTAATGTCTAGCGCCCAAGACTGCTGCTGCTGCTGACAGCTGTGTAGGAATAAGAATATGAAGTACTTGTGCCGGCATCGAAACTTCCTCTCCTTGATCCACTGCGTGATCCTGAACGTGACCCTGAACGTGATCCTGAACGTGACCCTGGTGCTGAAGAGACATTATATGGGCTGGATATGCCTTTGGATGAAACAGAAGATGCTTCAAGTAATCTGAGCCCAGTTTGGTCTTCTACCATTGAGCGATTCATTGCCTCCCTGTAGGAGATCTTCAGCTTTGTTTTGGGGCAGGTCAAAATCTTGGCATAGTTGCCTATGTCTTGCAACCTCTGGGAAGTCCGGCCATCAATCAATCCTTTCCTAATAGCCTCTTCTGTACTTATTCTCCCATGAACTTCAGGGTCAACAAGGCCTCCTGTGATGAACTGGAATTCAAGGAAGCGTTGACCAGCCTCATAAGGCAACCACTTCTCCTTCACCGCCTCTGCTGCCGACATTCTCTTTCTCCCCTTAATACCTTCAAAGCCAAGGAAGGCTTTCTGAGCTGGCTTCAGCCGGGTAGCCATCTCATGGTCAATGATGCCCTGGGCAACTGCATCCTGGAGGGAAAGACGCTGGCCCGTGGTAGGGCATATGATACCTCCTGTACAAGCCTGGGCTTCAAGCAAACGTTGGGCAGTGATGGCATCAACAATCCCTCGTTGTACGGCTTCTGGAATTGAGATCTTTTCCAAATTTTCCGTGTCAAAGATGGCTGCAATGGGAGTGGCTTCTTCTGGAGAATCAGAAAAGGAGCCAGAACTGCTTTTTAGCAAGATGGAGGAACTCTTGACACTCAATACCGTGGGAGACCGAGTAACGGATTCGTGTTTGAAGACTTCGTCACCTCCATTTCTACTAGCAATCATGTCTGCAAACTGTGTGAGGCTCAAAGACCCAGAACGGTACTGATCAAAAAATTTTCTATCAACAAGACCTTTATCAATGGCATCTTCAATGTCATATTGGTGGCCTGTTTTCCTATCTACCAGCACAACTCTTCTGCTCCCATCTGATCCGGTAGTAGTTATTTCTTCCCATTCACATTCCTGGTCAGAAAGCTCCAGATAAGTACTATAATCTATGAGTCCTTTATTATAGGCCTCCTGGACTGACATTTCTTTGTTTGTGTCAGGATCTACAATGACAACCCTACGTTTCCGAAGTGTATTTTTCTGTGAGGTCTGCACCACCTTCTTCTTCTCCCTCAGTGGTAACAGGCAGAGCCCAGTTAATTCATCTATTTTACACCTTCCCTTCAACTGCAAGTAGGTCAAATTTTCTTCTGTATTGGGATCAAAAAATCCCTTGGTATCATCACTAGGATCAGAGAGAATATCATTCAATTCTTCGTTAAAGTAGCCTCGTTGATACGCTGTGTGCACCGGCAAACGATGACTTTCCTTAGGATCAATGATCCCACCGGTGGCAATCTGGGCCTCCAGCAAACGAACCCCATGGCCTTTCTCAATGAGTTCCTTGTTCATCGCTTGGAACAAGGAGATAATACTTCCTGTTTCTGGATCTTTGTACCCAGTGACTGCTCTTTCGGCAGACAGAAGTTTTTCTTTAAATTCTATCCCAACGAGGCCTCTCTTGTAAGCTTCTTCCACAGGAAGCCTTAAATTATTTACGGGGTCCACAATGAATCCAGTAGCTGCCTGAGCTTCCAAAAGCTCAAGAGCTGTCCCTGGTCTCACCAAGCCTGTTTTCATGGCCTGATAAACACCAAGCTTTTCTCCAGTAGCCTCATTATAAATACCAGCTATGCAACTGGAACCCTGCAGGAAATCCTTGATTCGGTCCGTGACTTCTTCAACCGTAATTGCTCCAGTTTCCAGCTCATTTGCTGTGGACTCCCGAATTATGCCAGAATCGACCAATTCAGAAACGGTGATGAGCTTTCTGATTCCTTGGAAGGACATGCTTCTCTTTTGCACAGGAAGGAGAAGTAAACCTGTGTGTGGTTCAATTCTACATTTTTCTCGGAGCTTCATGTAACTTATGGCATTCTTACTCTGAGGATCAATTAAGGGCTTGGATGGGTTATTCAAAGCTCTATACAAATCTCGATCAATCAGCCCACGGGATAAAGCAACGTCTTTTGGCAAGAAGATACTATTGATAGGGTCAACAATTCCCCCTGAAGCTAGCTGAGCTTCAAGTAGACGCATCCCCGTGTCTCTGTCAACCAAATTTTTCTTCATGGCTTCTGCAACAGACATTGTTTTTCCCGAGAAGGGGTCTTTAAACCCAGTGATCGCCTTTTCAGCCATGTAGATTTGTTCTCTGTCATCAAAATCAATCAGGTCTCGAGCAACAGCACTGTCCACGCTCAGTAATTCATTCCGGTGGGGATCAATCACCCCGCCGGTGGCTGCTTGGGCCTCCAAAAGCAGGATTGTGTTCTCTGGAGTCAGAAGCTGTTTACGTTTGGCCTCCACCAGAGAATACTTCTCTTTGGTGTTCAGAGAAGCACCGGCTATAGCCCCACCTCCTTTAAGGTAAGGTTCTAGTTCAGCAGCTACTTCCTCCACTGACTTCTGGCCTCTCAACAACTTATCCAGGGTACATTTGTCTATCAGCTGACACTCATGCAGCTGTACTGCGGTGATTTTCTTCCGCAAACCACTGAAAAGCAATTTAGAAGGATCAATCATCAAGTCTTCTTCCGTTTGGGTGCCTCTGTTCGCCTCATAGGGACGCTGCTTTAATTTCTCAATTTCCCTCTGCAACCTCAACCTCTCCGTCTCCATCTCTGCCTGGCTCTTCCTATTCGTCTCTTCTAAACGGCACCGATATCTCTCTTCAATCCTTTTGATCTCTGCCTGCAGCCTGTCCACTTCTATCAACAAAGCGCTTTTCTCCCTCTCGCTCTTGTCTCGCTCGCATTCGGTTTTCCTGATCGTCTCTTCCTTCCGGGAATATTGGCTCTTCCACTGATTTAAGTCATTCAGTATCTGCTGCTTCTCATTTTCCAGCCGGGCTTTCAAGCGAGACTCTGATTCCAACATGCCTTTGGTACGATTCAGATCTTCCTCTAGTCTAAGCAATCTTGCCTTGTCTTGTTCCAGGGTTTTTATTTTCACCAGCAGGGTTTCTCGTTCTTGCATGATATGATTACACTGGCTTTTGGATTCTTGAATCCTGTGGGATGTCTTAAAAAAAGAAAAGAAATAGAAACAAAATTAATGGTTGTGCTAACATCCAGCATTTATTATTGATTCTCTAGAGTTTAACCACTACTTTTAAGAGTTGTGGATAAGTGCAGCCCTGAGTAATGTAACACTGTATTTTACACAGGTTTGTGTCTGTTTTACTATGGATTGGCTTATTGATAGAAATGTTTCTCTTTGTTTTTTTCAAATAAAAGGGACTAGGTACAGTCTTGTTATAAATAAGAATATTAAATCTCATTTCTGTGCAAATTTGTGCAGAAGTTTGTATCTTTAAGCTACTGAGACTTACTAACAAGTAACAGCACATACGTTTGCAGCTGAACTTTCCTACTATTACTTTTTTAAAAAAGCCTTAGTGCTACCAGTAGTATTGTTCTGATTAAACATCTTTAGGAGAGAAGTGTCAATCTCTTAAACTCATTTTAAGAATAAAAAGTCTTAATTTGGAATGCAGAACATTCTCCTGGCATTTAGCGCATCCTTTTTAATCTCTTACAATGTAAAATTTAAATCACAATGTCTTGATTTAGTCGTTTAGCAGTGTCTGGGTTACTTTTTTTTTTCTTTGATAAAATTAGATTTGTTGAAAGAGATAAGAAAATTCTTGAACAATACATTATAATAAAATATTTCAAAAGAATAAATAGTCAGCTGAATTTTCTTAATATAGAACTGTTAATATAAGAATATTCGAACCAATCAGGGAAAGGGCATTTTATGAATATGACTCGGGTGTGTTTAGTAAGTTTACTTATTTCTAGTAACTTTACTCACAGAATATATTTAGTGAAATCCTTGTCACTTACCTACATTAATATAAATGAGTGACTGCAAGAATGTATATAATGGATACACTTTGGAAATTTGGATTCCCTCCATTGCTTTGTTAAATATCAGTTCAAATATTAGTTATGAGCTTTTTCCATTCTTTTCAAAATTTCTTCAAACAAATGAAACTTGTACTTTAGCGATGCATGGAGGATTGCTCCTAATAATCAGTGTACGGGCATAAATTACAGTGTTGCATCAATGTTTCAGAAACTAAAGAAAGAAACTGGAAAAAAGCAACTGAGGAATGTCTGAACTGATTTAAAAATTAAGACCTAATTGGAAAAGGCTATAGACCACAATGCAACTTGAGGCACATTTAGGTAGGTACCATTTTTTTGGAGTATAAGATGCTCCAAAGTATAGGACGCACCTGGCTTTTGGGGAGGAAAACAAGGGGGAAAAAATCTGCCTCCCAGCAATTTGTCTCCTTGCAGCAAACAGCCTGTTTCAGCTTCAGCACAACCTGATTAGCACAAGCAGCTGATTGTCGGCCTTCTAATGATCAGTTGCTTCAGACTGCAGGAATTGCCATCACCTATTACTGCCTCCACATGCCCCATTTTTGGCCTCCACATCCTGTTTTCAGCCTCCATGCACCCCATTTTCAGCCTCCATGTGCCCCATTTTCCGCCCGTTCTGGGAGGCAGGGACCAAAATGGGGGGAAAATGGGGCACACAGAGGCAGCAATAGGCGATCGCAATCCCTGCAGCCTGAAACAGCTGATCATTGGAAGGCTGATCCTACCGACAATCAGCTGCTTGTGCTAATCAGGCTGTTTGCTGCAAGGAGGCAAGTTGCTGGGAGGCAGAGGCTGAAGGGTGGATGGGGCTTTGACAAGATTCACTATATAAGACACAGACATTTCCATGCACTTTCGAGGGGGTGAAAAATATAGTATGTCTATGCTGGATTCTATTCTACCTATTTAAAATGAATAACATGTATAGTAAGCTATACATAATATTAATATACATTCATGTTCATAAACATGTATATATGTTTTTAAACAGAGGCATATATACATTAGCAGGACAACAGATAAAGAGAAATAATAAGCAATGTTAGCTCCAGATTGTATAGTTCTTAAAGTGAGCATGTGCATATGTGTGCATGTGCATATATTTTATGTATTATATGAGCATAGACACACATATGCTCTTGTAAAGAACAGAAAAGCAAAGCACTTCAGGTCACACTCCAAGAGGTAACTGCATGAGTTATATATTGCACATCTCATCATGCCAAGCAGCTCAGAGAAAGTAATGTTGAAGAATTTATGGAAATAAACAAATTTCCATTTGGGGGATGGAATGGCAAAGCAAATGAACTACAGATACACTCTGTTGCAACAACTTTTAAATGCATAGTGTGTTCAACAGAGGACCCTTTAGGATATTTTATATCAAGTCCAAAGGTTTTGTTTTTTTTAAACAGAAGTACAAAAAACCAGTATAAATTAGACATAGTCTACAAAGTTAGTAGTCTGGGAAATAGGACCAAGGAGATTAATTGAAATATGGCAGATGCTCCACCTTTCCTTCAGAATATCAAAATAAGGAAAAGAAGAATTTCCTTTAAATTGAGGAATTCACTGCCATCTAATTATGTTTTATATCTCATTTGAACTTATTCCCAGAAGGGACCTTAATCTGCTCCTAAATCCAAAAGAGCAGGGGGAGGAGAGATTAGTCAAAATTAAGATGCACACATATTCAATATTCACTGATTGAAAACTGGGTATTAAATTATAGAATCTGAAGGCGAGTAAAGGTGTGATCAAATATTGGTGAATACCTCCAGAGCCTGCTTTTGGATTTTTTCAATTTCCTGTCTCAAATTGTCCCTTTCTTTCTGTAAACCATTTATCACACCCTGAAGTTCCAGGACATGCTTGTTGCTTGTTTGCAGTTGATTCTTTAGGTCAAGAATTGTGGCATTTTTTTCCTCATCAACTTCACTTCTGCCCCTTCTTAGATCATCATACTCCAACCTTAAATTTCGCAACTCTTCCTCTAGCATCAAGTGTTCTTTTGTTAGATTCTCAGTCAGACACTGAAGTCTTTCAATTTCTATCTTGCACTCATTGAGGCTTTTGCTCTTATCCTCAATAGCCTTCTGCAAGTGCTCATTGCGAATATGGGCCTGTTTTAAATTCTCCTGCTCTTGAACCATCTGGCGACGCAAGGCCTCAATCTCAGAAGTGTATTTTCTTATCTCCTCCATGTACCGCTGTTTATCTCTCATCTGGTTATCTAGCACCTCCCTTTGGTGCCTCAAGTCATCTTCATTCCGTTTCTTTACAATAGAGATCTCTTCCATCTGCTGAGTGAGGTTAGCGATTTTAACAGCTTGGTCTCTCAAAGTTCTCCTCATCGCTTCTAATTCTTCTTCTGCATTTTTCCTTTTGGAAGTTTCGTCGGCGGCAATTCTAGACTGTCTATTAAGTTCCTCCTCCAGCATGTGTTTTTGATGCTGCAATTCTTTTAATGTGCTCTGGAGCCTTGTGCTCTCTTGATCTTTCCCTTTCTTGTCTTGTGCAAGCCTTTCGTATTCACTTTTTAGGCGTCCCAACTCCTGCTCTTGAACTTTTAATCTGCTAATGGTTTCTGTCGCGTTGATGTTAGCTTTCTCCAAGTCATACTGGATCCTTTGCAAGCGAATATTTTCTTCCTCCATAGATTTCCTTTGGCTTGTTTCTGCGTCTAACAATTTTCTGTTTTTTTCAATCTCTTTATTTTTCTCCTTAAGTGTTCTTCCTGCTTCGTCGAGGGACTGTTTGTAATGGGCGATCTCTTCTGTGAATTTCTGAACAGTCTGTTTTAACTCTTTTTCAAGATGTTGTTTCTTTTGTGAGATCTCTGAGCCAATGGCTTTTTGCTGGTGAGCATTTTCTTCTACTTTTCTAAGGTTCTCTGTTGTCTGACTTAATGAATTCTTCAGCCTCCTAATTTCCTCACACAAGCTCCTATTTTCTCGTACAGCATTGTCCAGCTGGGCTCTGTAATTACTGGCTTCCTCTTCTTTTTTCACAGTCACCTGATTTATTGTGGTCTTTGTGATATTAATCTCAGTTTCATACTTGTTCTTTAAACTAATAATTTCCTCATCATAATTGTTCCTTACCTTAGCCAACTCATTTTCAAGTTCCCATCGGCTTTTAGCCTCTTCCTGCAGTTGAATCTTTAACCTTTCAAGCTCTTTGACCTTTTCATGGATGGTCGAAGTTGCATCTTCAAGGGCCTGCTTGTATCTTGCATTGTCGTCGTTACGCAGCTGGATGATCTGTTTCAGTTCCAACTCTATCTGCTGTTTCTGCTGTATCACCTCTGAGCCACAAGCTTTCTGCTGAAGGACGTTTTCTTCGGCCCTTCTTCGTTGCTCAGTTGTGTCCAATATGGCTTCATTGAGCCTGACGATCTCATCCTTCAGATCTCTATTCTCTCTCTGTAATCGATCGATCTGAGTGCGGAGGTTCTTGGCATCATCTTCTTTCTGCGCAGCTATCTGATGAATGGTGGTCTTCTTAATATTAATCTCTGTTTCATACTTGTTCTTTATATTACTCATCTCCTCATTAAACTGGTTTCTTACCTTAGCCAGCTCATTCTCACATTCTCTCTTCCGTGTCCCCTCGTCCTGGAGAAGAACCCTTAACCTTTCTATCTCATACTCCTTCTCTTTGATGATTTTCTCTGATTCTATCTTTTGCCAACCAAGGGTTTCTTTTTCATTCTGCCTTGTCTTCTGCAACTGATCAAAATCTGATTTCTGCTGGTCATATCTGTCTTCCAACAGTTTCCTTTTTCTCTTCTCATCTTCAATCTCATAAGTCAACCTTGTTATCCTCTCATTCAGATCTTTTATTTGTGCATAGCATTTGTCTAGGTTTTGCTTGGCTGTACTGCCATCCATCTCAACTTGTCTCTTCATTTCTTCCAAACTTATGAATTTCGCTTTCAGCTGAGAACATTCCACCTGATACTTCTGCAAGTTTTGTTCCAGGAACTTGTGCTTGTTGTTGCTATCAGAATTGGCATCTTTGGCCAATCTCAGTTCTTCTTCCAGTAGTTCTATTCTGGTGCTTTTCATCTGCAGAATCAAGAGACAGATGTTGCAGATATTATATTATTATTATTATTATTATTATTATTATTATTATTATTATTATTATAGATATAATATAAAATTATTTAGGGGAAGTTCCTCTGTATTCTTTTCTTAACATGCTAGCCTTTTATTGTTTCCAAGGTGAGTATTATTTTATGAAAGCTGCATTTTCACACAAAAAAATCTGTAAGTGAACTAGTTTTATTTTTCCACAAACTGGTATTTTATTGATACAATGGGATACAATTCCCACAATAACAAGATTGTGGCTACACCACATGTGTATGCTACCAGATCATGGAAAGCGGGCCCTGCACATAAAAATCTTTATCATAGGGTTCCACCATTGGTCTAGGCTGCATCTCCAATCTGAATATACAATGTTAACTATAACAGCAACAAAAATCAACGAAGTAACATTCTAAGAGTGCTAGGAAGTTTTTTTATCATTGCATCAAGGCAATACTTCTAAAGTTTTCTTTGAAGCATTTAATATTTTGTGATACTGTAAAATTCGCAAAAGGCCTATGACCGAAGAGAAATTACCTTTATATCTTCCAAGCTTTTTAACATTTCACTCAAGAACTTGTAATAATCTCCAGATCTTGTAAGAAGCTCAATGTATCGGGATTGAATGTCTCCAGCCTGAATGAGAATGGAGGAAGAGAGAAAAGTATATTGACATCCTATCCAAAATATTGTTCTAACTTATTTGAACAGATTTTTGATTCCCGAAAAAAAAAATTACCTGATCTTAAACTTGCATAATAATTGTCCTAAATTAGGGACAATAGTATGGCCCTGATCTACATATGATCTCCCCAACTGGTGCCTCCCACAACTCCCATCAAATTGCTGAGACTGCAAATAACTTGATGTGAGGGACACATACCTCTTGCAGAATAAGGCCTGAAGGAGACTGGACCATGCTCCTCTTGACAGGAATGTTCAGCAAAGTTTCTAGTCCTGAACTATAAGCTGCAGCCTGGAGTTCGTAATCCTGTAAGCACAAAGCATTTCTATTGGTGTACAGTATTTCCTACTGTGAACTTCAGTATTATTTTAAAGAAGCAATATATTTCTGTGGAAAATATATTTCTGTGGAAAAATGAATGCAGTGAAGTAAAATGGGGAGAAGCTGGAAGAAATTAACCAAAATAAGGATTGCTCTTTAAATCAGTAATATATGGCTATGCCCAAGTAAAAATAGTTGGATAGACAGAGGTCATTCATTTATGTAAGTGTTTAAACAGTCAAACTGTTTTATGAAAATGCTTCTGAAATAGTTTCATCTTACAATCGTGTCAAAAGGAATTTAAAAGGATGTTTTCAGTCTCCCATTACCTGTTCTAAAATATACCAGGAAAGCATGAAGCCGACAGGGCTGACTGATTTGACTGATATCTTACTTGGCTACATGGAGACTTATTTAAGTCTCCGTGAAGCGGAGTCAATCCTATTGTGCTAAGCCTTGTTTTGTCTCAACTTGTTTTCAATCAAGTCAACGCAGTTAGACTCAGTCTTGAGGACAAGCAAAGTAATTGTGTTTCCTTCCTAATTTTTTCTCTTTTGTTTTTATGAGGTTTTTGTTTTACTGGTCATGCCAGTGCATCCTATATAAGGTCGTTAAAGGTTTAGACAAAACACAAAAATGAAGTGTAAATAAATGAAAAAATCCCACACAAATCATGCATGTCCGTTCATGACTCATGTTATGTAAATCAAATATTGTTTAAAACTGGTTTACCATCATTGAACAGAATCAAGCCAAAGGAGAATCATACAATAACACTAAATGACATGTAAGCTCAACCATTTATTTAGACAGTCCATTGAAACTGCAGTGGAACTTAGTTTTATTTCTAGTAAGCAGTTATTATCAGATTAAACATGGAGGTAACACTATGTCTGCTGATGAAATGAGATCTGATTGTAGTAAAAATGGGAGGAGAAAGCCATTCTACTAACACTGAAGCAGATTTGGAACAGAGGTGGAGACAGGAGATCAAAGAGAAGTCTTAACTCTTGCTCTGTTTATGCCTTACAAAGATTTATGAATTTCACAATGTGTACTAGTGGCACTTAAACCGTTGTTGTGAAAACATATCCTGAGAAAAACAGTTTGAATATCTTTACCTTGATTGCAAGTGAGCACACTTCTGCATTCTTGATCACTTCTTCTACTCTGTCGCGCTTGCTTGTAATTTCACTGTGTAAGTTCTGGCAAGAAGAGAAATGAGTGAATTTTAATCAAATTCTTAGAATTCATAAAGAGTAGGCAAGCATCTATCCATTTATATAACTGGATCCTGAATGATACAGTGATAGTGAGGACGTTTAGAATAGCTTATTGTAACTGGTTGCCTCTGGAAGTATATAGTCCAGGGGTCTGTAAACTGTGGCTCTGGAGCCACATGCGGCTCTTTCGGCCCTCTGCTGCAGCTCCCTGTCGGCTGATCCCACCACTGAC
>JANHFR010001990.1:247295-257852 GCA_032468015.1 Mimophis mahfalensis | reverse complement strand
GGCGGGGGGGGGGGTTTAATTAAGGATGATGAGAGTTGTTGAAATGCAAACAGCAAATGGAAATCATGTCAGGATCTTAACCAACGATTTGTTGGGTGGGTATTAAGTAACATTGCAATTTGCCAAGTTCTCTTCACCCTAATAGAATTTTTTTTAAAAATTCTAACTTGTACTTTCTGTAGCTTTTGCACTGTCCTGTCCAGTTTTCTTGAAATAATTTCAATAACTGGCACCAATTTATAGATTATGAAATACGGCAGTTTTAAGAATTCTATTCAATATCAATTGAAAATGAGTATTGCTGCACATGCTTGTAGCTAATGCCCTAGGCATGCTGTGAAGTAGCTTGGGCAAGGGGGTAAAATTTCAGAAAAAGTTGCTGAAGTTATGTGAATTGGACCTGATTCCAGTGCGACTGTATTTTCACTTTACTGGGCTAGTGTGACTGTGACTCCATAGGGTAATACATCTGAAGGAAAACAAGGTTGGAGGACGAAGTGTCTTTGCCCTGCTGTCTGGAGCTAAGCCCTGTCAGTTACTATGTGTTGTTTACCTGAGAACGCTGACAACATGCTATGGGTAGTGTCTTCCAAATGACCGAATTAATAATATAAAACATCTTCCAGACTTTCACTTTTATTTAAAAATAGTAAGTAACCATAGAAATGCTGTAATGTTGAATAGTTGAGTTGACTATGTGTTGTATATGTATACGCATATGAAGAAACAAACTCGTAATATAACACTAACAGTTTCACCAATCTGGAAGCAGTAGTAAATTGTTGGATGAACTAAACCAATGACTAATAAAGCAGTAGAGTTATTTCTTCTTAAAGACATAGCAACTCTGCATATTCTATGATCTTAATATTTTTTTTAAAAGTAGAATGCGCTTAAAGTTCAACTCAAGTCCTGGTGACAGTGTTGTTTCTTGGTAAAGGTGTCTTGTTCCTTTCTCTGTAGATATATTTTTTTCAATCTAGCCTACAGTCTTGGATTTTCTGGCACTCTGCCATCTAGTTCTGATCTTTCTGTTTTTCAAGATCCGCCAGGGTTGTCTAGATGTAGCTGCAGGTGTCTTGCCACATGAATATTTTAACTTTTTGCTGAATTATGTATCTTTTAAACTATTGAAAGCTGGTGGATTGCAGCAGGATATAAATGCAATAAAATTTTGCATAATGTAAAAATAATTAGTGGGAAAATCTTCTTAATGACAATGATAGGCCATCTCTTAAAAATAAATAAGAAAGGGAAAAAAGCCATTCTGCCTTATTGCTGCTGCCAGAAATTGCTAACCATAATTCAGTTAAGATTGATTTAAAGACACTTGCAGAATATGAGTGAATTCCCCGAATGTGAAAACTTGTATTTGCTTGTTCTCATTGTCCTACTAAATTTCTACTGACGTATTGGAGGGGAAAAAAACTTTGCTCACTTTTCTGGCATACATATTTATAAATTTCAAACCTTTTATTTTTAGACAATTATATGCATTACTGTCTGGGAGTAAGCTACTACAAGTAAACTATTAATAGAATTGTGTGTCATGTCACCTTTTCTTTTTTAAACGGTCCACTCCATAACTCCAAATAGTGGAGCATAACTCCAAATAGTGAGAGAATTATTCACATTTCAAGTGTGGATGCTCATCAAATGGTGATATAAAGTCTGTTGAGTATGCAAATCTTATTCATTGGAAGGGATGTGTGCATTAATTTCATTTCTAATAATTATGCTTGAAATGATTGTAGTTATAGTAGAATATTATGTTTTTAGTTATTTTCCTAAGCAAGATCTTCTGACTGATAATTAACTTGAATGCTAAAGGATTTCATTTTCTTTTAACCATCAAATGTTATTTAAGCTTTTTTTATCCTTGTCAGTAACTACATTTATACCAGAAGAGCAGAAGTTTCCAGAACCCGAAATTTTTGAGATTTGTCTGGCTGCCTTAAGAAATGTTCAATATCCTCCATTGTGATGCCACATCATCATTCTTTCTAAAATACATACTGGACTAGAGGCTTAAAAAAAAAACCCTGAAATGAGCTGAAGTTTTAGATGCCTGTTTTGCTTTTTTTTAGAGAAAACATTAAAGAATATTTGGTTCAAACAGCCAAAACTAAATAAATGAAATAGTTTAATCTGGGAAATAAAATATTTTACATAATTCGATATATTTTTGTACTTTAACTCTTTATTATGGGTTTTATGAAACTTCAGCATTTTGAAGCTATTGCTGATATATGTTAGCTGCCCAGAGTACCTTTGAAATGAGATGGGCAGCAAATAATTAAATATTTAAATAAATAAATAAATAAATGTTCTGCTCAATACATTGAAAATCACATTATTGATCTTGAGATTTCATTGGTCAAATTCAAATTTACTGAAAATTTTCAGCAGTGCCTGTTCGGTGGACTAGATTTTTTTTTCAAATTAATGTCATAAGAGAAAGGGAAAATTTATTGTTTCTTCTCCCTGTAGACAAGTTTGCTTTGGTCCCTCTTATTTGAAGATCCTTTATTACATTTTTTTCATTTAATCCTATGCCTAATTTTGGCAAACAAGTTTGTAAGGAACCATATTTTTCTGAACATTTTGAGATCGTGAAAAGGACACCCTCACAAAATAGTTGTCATTGGTAGCCAATCCCTAATTACAAAGTATGTATATAATAAAAAGTTTTAAATAGCATTGAGCTAGAGTTTTTATGTTAAATAATTTTTATTTTCTAAGAAAACTTCAGAATTATATGGATCTTAGAGGCACTATTGGGCATTTGAGCTGTGCTTGAGGCTGATCTGAAGAGGTGATGGTCCATCCCCTGAAAAAGATATCCTTGGATCTAACAGTACAGTACTGTATAACTTTTTTCTCCAGCCCTCTCTTCTTAGGGAAAGTTGTTGGGAAGGTACCATATTAGGTGCACAGTTTAAGGTCCCTGGGAGAAGCAGAGCCTTTTTAGTCAAAATTCACAGTGGACTATGATGCCAAGATAGCATTGGTTGCACTTGTGGATGAGGTTTGGTGATTTAATGTATTCTTCTGGACTGCCTTAGAAGGTTAGGAGTAGAGGGAAGCAGAATAGTGTGTTGCTGTGAGTCTCCTCCAGGCCCAGTTTCAGTCAGTGTTGGTGTGGGCAGGGATTTCTTATATGGGTGCCTCAGAGCTTTGCTTTCTTCCCCACTCCGGTTTAATACTCAGTGAAACTTCTGGGCCAGGTCACCTCCTGGATTTGGTTGAGGTTTGTTCAGCTTTAGCTCTCAGTGGATAGCACACTCCCTGAATAGGGTTTGTTAGAGTTGCAACTTATGAGTTCTCCTGAATCTGAATTCATGGCTCAACTCAAAGAGGACTTGGCAGTCTTGGGGGTGGGGAGGGGAGCTTTAGCACAAATCCATTTTCTGTACCAGCTGTGTGTCCATTCTTGGGCCAGAAAGACTATGTTTGCTGTCCCTCATGCTTTACTTACTTATAGATTGGATTATTGCAATGGGGTTGTATAGAACTTAATTTGAAAAATACTCTGAAGTTTCAGAAAATGCAGCCATTCTGGGCAATGTTAATCCATGCTACATGATTGTTGCACAAACTGCACTGTATGTGCCTAGGTGGAGTTCAAGATGCTGGTTGTCAACTAGATTACTTGTGAGACTGCCTTTGTGTGTGCATTTCAGTCTGTTTCACCAGATCCGACAGGCTAGATAAAGTCTAGCTCCTTTCTATTAAACAGTGTCATCTGGTGGGACCTGAGAGACATGCCTGTTCTTTGGCAAAGCCTCCTTGAGATTCAGGTCTTCCAGAAGGCTTTGAAGACCTGGCCATTCCTCCAAGAATTGAGCTTAGAGGAGGCCTATTAGGTATAGTTGTGTTATAGATACTGCTTGGGTTACTCAGTTACTGTACCTTTTGTTTGTTGCTGGAGGTTTTATTAGGTAATTTTGTGGATTGTTCTCTATCCAAAGTTGGATATGTAAAGTGGGTAGCCCATATAAAATTTCCAATAGTAGTAGTAGTAACAGTAATAACAACTGAGAACATCAAAGAACATTTTAGAGAATATTTTATACCACCGGGCTTTGCAATGTGTTGTGATTAAATAACTTGTGACATCAACCCTCCCTTGGTTGTTTGCTGAATTATATCAATGCTTCCAAGTAAAAGTTAAGTATTAATTAAAAAAAAATTTAGAAACTTTTTCAAACTCTAGAAGAAGGTTCAGATAAAGTAATTCATATAATTCAGGCAGGGTATTTTTTTATTTTTAGAAAAGCTGCAGTTGGCCTTGGAAGTCTCATCTACGCCAGCCTGGCCCTGCAGTCGGTGTGACACAGAGCTGCCATAACCTGGGAAACCTCAGCCGCCCACCACACAGTGGGGGTATTGCAGCTTCCCCCACTCACTTATCTCTTCCCCATCTATATCTTTTTGATCACTCTGCACAGCATCCTTGCAGCAGTTTCAGCCAACCTCAACTGCCTCATGCCTCAACTTCAGCCCTAGTGCTGCTGCTGCTCACAGCCAGCCATGCCAGCACCATTCTGACAACCCCCAATTGCCCCCACCGCCCTGAAATGGGACAGTATAATTGTGAACTTGGCGCCAAGCACTCATGTCACAAACATGTGACCTTGGGATGTTGTGACAGCCAGAGCCCTTGAGTTGTTGTCATAAGCCTCCTCTGTTCAGCATCATTGTAACTTTGGTCAAATGGTCATAACCCAAGGACTATCTGTACTGTGAAGTCATTTGAGTACTGTGATTTCAAACTCCAATACGATTACAGTAACATAAATGAAGCAATGTGTGTGGTATCTTGCATAATAATTGCCACATAAATATATATTAATTGTTGCATTCTTTTGAGAGTCATTTGATTTTTTTTTTAAACTCTGGCTCCTTTTGAATTGTTTTCTAGTGCTTTTTTACAATAAGAGCAAACTTTCATTCTCATGTCTCTAGGTTCCGGCTTGCTTGTGGCTGCCCAAGATGCTACTGAAGATGAAGAAGCAATAGAAGATACAATAGTTGAGGATGAGGATGATGAAGCTGAAGTTGAAGAAGATGAACCCACAGAATTGGTACAGCTACAACATTTTTTAAATTTTATGCTGATGTTTCCTATAAGCATTTGAACCATAGAAAGCTTACCAAGAGTGTTAACATTGTCACAGTTGTACTGAGTAGCTTTGTTAGCTGAAATATATAACTTAGTTATTAAAAAGCATTATGCACTATAGTGAGATGAAACTATACATATCATGCCAAATGTTATAATGTAATACATCTAAATAAAAGTCTGATTTGATGAAATAGCATTAAATATGCTTTATGAGTTTAATTAGTTGGGTTCAATTACTTCACAGTGATTTCTGATACAGAGGTAGGCAGTACTCATATAAAATTAATATCTCTTAATATAATTAAAATCAATTATAATAGTTAAATAGTTAAAATATAATTAATTGATCCCATTTGGCTCAGGACGTCAATATATTTTCTAGACCACTGGCTACTCAATTTGGATTACAACTGAGTTTTAAGGAAGCACTCAATTAAATGCTAATATATTCACCGTTATTGCGTTAACTGCAGCAAATGTTTAACAAACTCAGCTGATCAGTTTGTTAAATATATTTGCCTTCGTTTATAGTCTGTGCCTGTTTTATTACAAAATCTGCAGCTAGTTCATCATCTAGGCCAACGGTTTTCAAATGTTCTCCAAAGAACCTGTTAAAAACAACATTTCTCAGAATCCCTGATGACCAAGTAAAACACTGCCATTGAAAATTGGTTACTTTTGGGTAAATTTCTTTTGAGGGATCTTTTGGTTTTTGCCAAACCCAATCATATTCTTGTGGAAGTTTTGTGTTCTCCGGAACACAGTTTGAAACACTCTGACCTAAATATCATTTTTGTAATTATATCTTTAAAAATCCTAGGTTTGGGGAAAGTTAATGTGTTTATATATTGAAGTACTTTTATGTGGGAGTATACAATAGAACTTATATATTCTGGCTATTCATTGCTTCACTGTTTCTCATAGGCTTTTCAAAACATTATTTTATATTAGACAGAAGAGAAAGAGGAAGATGACCTATCAGGAGAACCTAAAGCATCACCTAATGCTGATACAACAATCTTGTTTGTGAAAGGAGAAGGTAAAACATACTTTGAATTGTAGAGCCGGCCAGTTTATCGTAACATATTTTGTCTTTTTAAAAATTACAACTTAAAAATGAAACATTAAGAATTTTTATTCTTTCCCCCTCTAGATTTTCCAGCAAACAACATTGTGAAGTTTTTAGTAGGTTTTACTAATAAGGGTACAGAAGACTTCATCGTAGAATCACTAGATGCTTCATTCCGGTATCCACAAGATTATCAGTTTTTTATTCAGAATTTCACTGCTCTTCCTCTGAACACAGTTGTTCCACCACAGAGACAGGCCACATTTGAATATTCCTTCATTCCTGCAGAGCCGATGGGTGGCCGTCCCTTTGGACTGGTTATCAATTTGAATTACAAAGATCAAAATGTAAGGGGGATATGGGATTTGGCTAAGATAAAGATATTGGTGTAGCATTTGTGTTTTTGTGGCAATGTTACCTTTATTAATGCAAAAATTGGTCAGCCAGTTAGTCTCTCTTAATCCTTGGGGAGCTGTGTTGCTAGGTCTGCTTTCTTGTATGAAGATTTGTGCTGCTAGTTCTGCTATCATGTATTAGGCTGATTTTTGAATATTATGGGTTATGAATTGTTTTGTAGCCTATTTGGATTAGATTAATAAAGATACGATGAAAGGCTACATAGAACGATGCATTTTGAGAAAGATAATAGGGCAATTCAAAATTCCATGTTTGCCTCACCCAGTTGCATTCATGTCAGTTTGTCTTTATCCTTGCATATTTTATATCTTCTTTTGATCACTATGGAGGCATATTTTATTGAGAGTATTTATTGAATGTTCTATTTATTACTTCTTACAGTACTTTCCTTACCTAATCAGCATTCCAGTGGAAAGTTTATTGTTTCCTTCATCTTATCCAAAACTATTTCTTAGTAACTTCTGTGGCTTGAAGAGAAAGACTGCTTTAAAAAGTCAAAATCTGAGGTATTAAGAGCTGTTATGATAAGGCAATAATACTGTACAATCTGTAAGCCTCATTCAGCTCTCTCTTCAGGCTAAAAAAATACATCACTAGAATTTGATAGTAAACTGCTAAATAATGTTCAGTCTTCTACTAAATTAGGAATGCTAAACATCTAAAGTTAATGTAGTTATAAACCTAATCCCACCAAAAATAACTCTTGTATTTTAATATTTAGGGTAAATGTTAAAATGATCTGAAAGTCTCATCTTCTATAGTGATATGAGTAATTCTCTCACTTATTGAAACATTTGACAGCTGAAAAAATAACTTTAATCTGGCTGCAAAATGATTGGCAATCTTGAATAGTTAACAAATACCATTCATTCTTGGTATGTGTATCTGTCTCTCTGTCTACCCAAGTATAACTATAAATATAGGTATACAGTTTATTTTTCCCGGAAAACTAGAAAAATGTGCAAGGAATACACTTTTTTTTCTGGAGTTCTCTGTAACAATAGTGCCATCTGATGGCCTGAATCTGATAGCCTTTTTAATATGTTTCATTTTAGGGAAATTTCTTTCAAGATGCTGTCTTCAATCAAACTGTTACAATTATTGAAAAAGAAGATGGATTAGATGGTGAAACGTAAGATTAATTATTCTGCTAACTAAATTTTGCTATTTATGCTAATTTATGCTATTATAAAAGAACATATGTATTCATTTAGGTTTTGAAAAGGTTAAGATTTTCCTTGGTGGTTTTTTTTTTGTGTGTGTGTGTTTTTTAATCACCAAATCCTGGAGACAGAGAGAGAAAAAGCAGCTTGCAGCAGCTTGCTATCATGAACACTAAGACACTATAATATATTGTGTATCCTTCATTATTTGCATATTAAATCAAACACTGATTGCGATTAGAAGCTGGTTGTTTCAGCAAGGTTATTTAGATAGTGGTATCATATATTAATTATAGAAGAATCCAGGCATTCCAATTATAATTTGAATTCGTTGGACCTAAGAAGTGAACAAGGTCCTTAGGATTTTGAATTCAACCATTTGCTCTTAAGATCCATAGCTGGTCCTGTTTTGTGAAAGCAGTCCAGAGGGTATTGTGTGAGTGAATCATAACAATGGTTGGTTTTTCTTGGAGTGAGTGTGTTGTTCCTTTACCTCTTAAGGAGATCTTAGGTTGCCCCCTGCTCAGGAAGCCATTGCTAGATACACACACGCATGCACGCACACACACACCTGCACCTAGACAACTTTTGCCCAGTATCCAACTTCCCCTTTTGGTGGAAGGTGATTGAAGAGATGGTTGTGTAACAGCTTCAGAGGACTGTGGATGAAATTGATTATCTGGATCCTTTTCAGCAAGGCTTCAGACCTGGATATAGAACAAAAACATCATTACTTGTACTTTTTGAGTTATCTCTGACACTGATAGGATGCTGGTAGTGCATCCATCCTTAACTTATTTGACCTCTTGAGGCTTTTGATATCATTGACCATGGTATCGTTCTGGTTTGACTCAGGATTGTGGATGGGCAGCACAATGTTACCCTGGTCACCTCCTTTCTCCTGGTTAGTTGATTCTAGTTTGTGTTGATTGGGGAGAAAAGATCTCACCCTCAACCCCTTCTATACGGGGTGCCCTAAGCATTGGTGCTGTTTCTCTCTTATTCAACATCTACATGAGATAGCTGGATAAGCTCACCCATCATAATGGGGTGAGGTATCATCAGTGTGTTGATGCTATCCAATTTGCTCTTGGCAAATTAAGCGATGCTGTGGATGTCCTATCCCAGTGTTGGAGACCAAGGATCTGGATGGGGAACAGGAGGCTTCAACTGAACTCTTGCAAGACTGTGTAGCTTTGGGTTCAGGGGCCGTCTGGTTCTAGGTCTATAGTATCTTGGGTGCTTGATGAGATTGATTGCCCCCAAACAAACCCTGTGAGCAATGTGGGGTTCCTCCTGGACTCACGACTGTTGCTTGAAGAGCAGGTAGTTGTGGCTAGGAGGGCCATTTATAATTTCATACTGTGTGCAAGTTATATCCATTTCTGGATCAAGGGACTTTACTCGACATTCATGCTGTAGTCACCTGATTGGACTACTGCAGTTCACTCTACATAAGGCTGCCCCTGAAGAGTATCTGGAAACTTCAGCTGGTGCAAAATGCAGCAGAGTGTTATGTGTGTTTCTGATAGAGCACACATGACACCTCTGCTGTTTGGTTACCAGTTGGACCTTTAAAGCCCTATATTGCTATATGGCTCCAGGTTATTGGATGTATTTTCTCTTTCTGATTTCATCTGCCTGTCCTACCAAATCCAGCATAATGGGTATGTTACAGGTTCCGTCATCTAGGGAACTACATTTGGCAGTCCATAGGTTGGGCCTTTTGTGCTATGACAGCCACATTGTGAAATTTGTTACAAAGAGGGTCAGCTTTGTCACCCTGAGCTTTCAAAGATTCCTCAAGACCTGGTTATGCCAGCAAGCTTGAATCCAGGGGATGGGTGAATATGTGAGGGGACTCCATTATTATCAATATCCCTTGGCTAATTTTCTCTTTCCTTGTTTAGTTCTGATTTTACAGTTTCGGATGGTCTTTTAATAATTATTATATAATAGGTTTTTGGTAATAGTTCCTTTATTTTACTGGATTTATTGGATTGTTATATGCTGCCAGGGTTGCTTTCTGTGAGATGAGTAGCTGTATACATTTTATTAATAAATGCATAAAATAAATACATCTGGGGACAAATCCTTGGATTATTGTTAGGAAAACCTTGTATTAGGATATCATTTGTGCTGCATCGTTTTTATGACTGTCTAGAGATATTTTTTTTTAAAATTGCCTTAAAAGAATTGAACTCTTACTAGGTTTTCTCATCTTTCTAAATTAGGATCTTTATGTATATGTTCCTGGCGGGACTTGGCCTACTTGTCATTGTTGGTCTACATCAATTGTTGGAATCTAGGAAGGTAAGTAGCTATTCTTAATTAGTCTTTCCCTTGACTATAGAATACCTTCATTGTTTTTTCTAAGCTGGCAGGATGGTCTCCAGCATTTATCTGAAGATGTGGATTGGTGTAGGACCATGAAATTTGTATGCCTTATTCCAGGGCCCCCAAGCTGTGAGCCATGGCCCACTAGTGGCCCATGAGGGGTTTGCAACTGGGCGGTAAAAATGGCCGGCAAGTGTGCATCCTCACTTGCATGAACCATACCCCCCCCCTGCCCCTCACCTCCAAGTTCTCAAGCTAGAAACGTTAGAGAACTCTGCCTTACTTAAATTCCATAGAAGAAAGGTGATGTCACCTGGCCTGCTAGTGCTTTTTTTTTTAATAAACCTTTAAAAATGTATATACAGGAAAATTAGGTAAAGGTAAAGGTAAAGGTTCCCCTCGCACATATGTGCTAGTCGTTCTCGACTCTAGGGGGCAGTGCT